>JAZKJV010011603.1:0-197042 GCA_037367405.1 Ottelia alismoides
GTCCTGCTCAGCCGCTTGTATACCTCCTCCATTGGTGGTATGGTCTCCGCTAGTCAGTAGTTGAGTACGAGCAGCATCGTACTCCGAGTTAAGAGAGAACAGAAAAACTCCAGTCATAGTGGCATTCCGATACGCCTGTTGTTGTTCCACACTGATAGTGATAGGCATGAAGCTGTGGAGTCGCTCAAACATGCCTCTCAGATGTGAAAAAGTGCATGTAGAGGTCGACCATTTTGCTTGGCCGAGAAGATGTCGAACTGAAGTTGGAGTATCTTGCTTTCATTTTTTCGCTTGTCCATAGGTAGCGGTCATATGTCCCACATGGCCTTTGCAATTGGCTGATTGACAATATCATTAGCAATCTCCGTGCTAAGTGTCCCAGAGAGCCAAATACGAGCATATGCATCATCTTGTTTCCATGATGCGTTGGCCCCTGTCTTGTCCGCGGCTCTGAATCAGTCAGAAATATGCTCCTTGTTGTGGCATTGCATCAGGGTACGAAACTACATGGACCATAACTCGTTGTTGGTTCCGCCCATCTTTACGATGGGTGCCGGTCTTTGAAGGCTCCGGAAGAGGAGAATACGTCACCCTTGACTTCTGACATTCTTTAATAGGCCAAAATGCGGAACAAGAGGGGAATATCTCCGCAAAAACTTGTCTACAACATCAAATGAGGGATGATGTGTATCTGTAGACTTATACACTCATCCTTAATGCTGTGTTTGTGGTCGAGGGCCACAAATGAAGGGAGGAAATCAGGCTATTTCACCCTGCACAGATCTGTCCAGACCTCGCCTGACCTGAACAAGGGGTCCGCGGGGTCACCGAGGGTGCGTCAAGGGCCTTGCAAATCAGGACACAACCCTACGGCTGCCTCAACGCCTAAAGGAGGCGACAACAGCCACTGAAGGGGTCGCCGAAGCCTTACTGGGCCGCTGCGAGGCGGCAGCAGCCGTTGGGGGGAAGGGGCGGCGACGTTGGGAGAGGGCGGCGGCGTTGGGAGTGGGTTGCGGCGGCGCTAGAAGGGCGTGGAGGCGCGGAGGGGTGCGTGGAGGCGTGGAGGGGGGTGGGGCTAGGGTTAGGGTTTTTGTTCGAGACCCCGGTCTAGGACCGTTGTTCTGATACCATGTTGGAATAAAATTCATTCATATGAGAAAAGAGATCCCAGAGCTCTCTTATATAGGAGAGGAGCCAAGGGTTAATTACATAAGTGATACCCAAAGAAAACATAAACCGTAAATATAGTATGGTGATAAATAAACATCTCAACAAGAAGTACCATCTTCCCTCCTTGGATAATGTCGAAGCTTTCCACCTTGCCATCTTGCTCTCAAGCATGCCAATCAACCCTTTCCAGTCACGAGATAGGCCTCCTCGCCACGAGAGGAATCCCCAAGTAAATGATAGGCAATGCAGCAACCAAGCATCCCATAATCATACCTGCCTCCCGCGAGCATCCACAGAGAGGCCAAAAGGACCACCACTGATTTGCCGCGATTTATCTGAAACCCGGAAAGGTCGACAAAAATATCCATAATACGAGAGACTCGTCGCATCCTGCCCATATCAGCATCAAAAAAAGTATTGTATCATCAATGTACTGTAACCGGGAATGGAGATATCTTCCTTCCTATATTCGCCAATCCAGTCAGCGTCCGCTGCCAATCTCATTATAACTGCCAATGCATCTGCCACAATAATGAATAATAAAGGGGACAACGGATAGCCCTGCCTGATCCCCCTTTGCGGTTGGAAGAAACCCCCTTCCGGGCGACCATTGACCAACACAACATGCAGAGAAGTCGTAATGCATCGCTTGATCCATCCTACCCATTGACTTCAGGAATCCCTTCTTCTCCAACGAAACCCATAAGAATCGCCAATCAATGCAGTCGTAAGCTTTGGAGAAATCCACCTTCCATAAGACCCCTCTGGAGGCGCTTCTCTTCCAATTGATAGCCATCTCATAGGCCAACACCAAACCATCTGCCATATTCCGCCCAAGAACGAAGGTCATCTGCTTCGGGGAGATGATTCCACCAATGACCTCCCTCATCCTGATCGCTAGAATCTTCGAAATAATCAAATACACCGCGTTAGATAACGCAATTGGTCTGTAATCCTCGGAGAACTCCTCTTGGGAAGCATGAAGATAAGCACCTTGTTCAATCTCTCGAAACCATTGTTACCATTCCTGAATTCGTCAAGAACCTCCATCATGTCCAGCTTGACCGTCTCCCAAAATTCCTGATAAAACGATATCGGAAAACCGTCCGGCCCAGGAGCCCCATCCGCAATTAGACGAAAACATGCCTGCTTTACTTCTTCCTCCGAAAATTCCTCAGCAACGACGATGCATCTGAAGTCCCAATCTGAGCCACGCCTATGCCCCGCCATCCCCATTTTGATCGCGACATCCGCCTGCTAATGGCCTGAAAGTGCGACCGCAAACCGTCCCCCAAAGCCTGGTCACCCTCCACCACATGCCCATCCATCTGAAGGGAATGAATATGATTTCTCCCCATCTGTCGCTTGCCATATTGTGGAAAAATTTCATATTGGCGTCACCTCTCATCCATCTCCGCCGAGATCTCTGCCTCCAAGCGATTTCATCTTTCCTGTCCTCCATCATTAACTCCCTGAGGCATTCACCTCTACCAAGTAACTCCTCTGCAGAAAGCATCCTCTCATCCTCCAACGTGTCGAGCCTCTGGATCCTCTCTTGCGCCCTCGTGGCGCAACTTTATGCCTCACATGGTTTGCCTTATTGTATTGCATTAGATGGATCTTAGTGCGTACAACTTGCACGCAAGATGATGTGTTGCCGGCCCACCAGACTGGATGGAACTCCAAAAATTCTTGCCCACGTCCCGAAAGCCGTCCTCCATCAGCCAAGCCTTCTCAAAACGAAAAAACGAGCGTGGACGCTCACCCTCCCCAGAACACCACAATAGAGGCGTATGGTCCGATCTAGACCGAGGCAAAGCACGCACCGCAACCAAAGGGAAGGCCACCATCGCTTGAACAAAAATCATGAAGCGGTCAATCCGGATCTGGACCTGGAGCTACGCCACGTGTACCTGCACCCAGATGCATCCAGGATCTGAAGGCCTAAGCCATATATCGCTTCACGCAGCTCGGACGAACTTTGTCATCCCCTCCATGCGCCCCCGGACGGTCCTCTGGCCTTAGCGTCACGTTGAAGTCAGCCACAACCAATCCACACAACATCTTAGAAAAGCACCCTCACCAGCCATAACTCTTCTATCAATCTATCAATGCCATTGCATGACCCATAAATGTTAGAGATCAACAATTCCTGCCATTCGCATGCCGATTCACCAAAATCATCAAAGAGAATTCCCATGCAAACCTTCCTCCAGAAGCTCAAACTTTTCTCCATCCCAGCCGATCACTAAACCACCCGCAGCTCTAACTGATTTTATCGCTCTATGCTCCCCCAGCCTGTTGCCCCCGATATCCCTTTACAAACCTGCCATGCCATTCTCAATTTTGGTTTCTTGCATAAACACCACATCCACCCATGTTCACATAGAAGGTTCCGAACAACCATCCGCTTATCTGCCTGCCTTAGACCCCTTACATTCCATGAGGCAATCTTCATTGGGGAATATCAGTAAACCCATCCGGCCGAACCAGACCAAGGCATGCAACTATCGATGCCTCCAGACCCTCCCCCAGCCACCTTTCATGCTCCGCATCCCCCGATGCAACCTCGAGCACCGTCCGATACGCCTCTCCCTCAACAACCACCATTGCACTCAGTACCTCCGCCCCTTCCCTCGACGGAGCCCCCGAAGTCACATCATCTTCCATCCCAACGTGCCCCGCTTTCCCTTATGCATTAGAATTCCACAACAGGTCCCTGGGCATATGTTTGTACATCCCCATCCTTCTCTCCCACCTTCGCTCCCGGATTCGACGACAACGATATGTGCTTCCAAACCTGCTCGTGTACTCCCTTGGAGTTCCACCTACCACACTAATCAATTTGTCAATGCACCCCAGACTCTGCAACGCACCCCGCATTAGAAGGCCCATATGTTCTGCCTCCCCCTTGCTGTCGGCCACAGAGTTAAGCTATTTCTCGCACAACCCCATAACCCCACTTTGCACCAACTCCCCTGTGCATTCGGAGGCCCACCATCGCTTGCTAGACGTCAGAATCGGGTCTAGGCATTCGACCTGCCACCGCCCAACATCTATGACATCATTTGAATGGAAAATCTTCTCCTCCCCCTGCCCCGGCCTTGCATTCTGATCTCCCTTGCTCAGATCTTCGCCAGGCCACAAAGACTCACCAGAGATGACTATGGGGTCCGCGACGCACACAGGCGGCATCCCACAACCCATGGCACAGAGTTGAGGTTCCAAGAGCCCATCCCGTTGAGGCTCCCGACGATGCGTTGATAAAGAAGAGGCACCGAAAGAGGTCTTAAAAGCGATGCCCTGCCTCTCTCGTACCATAGCCCAAAATCCCGGCTCCAAAGCCCAACACGCGGAGCCGGATCCACCACCCCGAGTACCTAACTACCGATCCGGATCCGCCGTTCGGTAACACAACACCAAGCGCCCCAAAATGCAAACCATGAACTGCTTCGGCGAAGGAAAAGCCGAATCCCAATGCTTCCTTGACCCTCCTTGGGACCTGCGCCTTGACATGGGGCTAACTCCTCCCATCACTTCGTCCCTTTTTTTGAAAAGTTTTGTCGGGCCCCCAACGCCATTAGTTGGAGCAGATTTCCCCAAAGAGCCATCGTTTTCAAATATTTCGAAAGCCATGCCTTCACCATTCCTTATCTGGCAAAACATTTGTCCTGATCCATCATCAACGCCAGCGCCCAGGGTCGGCGACCGCCTGACATCGTGAGTCGGTCGCTCCTCCTTCCTCACCTCCATATTGAACTACAACCCACGAAAAGTTGCCATAAAGGTTGCCGGTAGCGCGCATTTTAGGACCATATCCTCTGCCAGGACCCACGACGCCCGACCATAGCACAATCCGTCAGAGATGATCTGTTGGACGGATAAGACCAACACCAACAAACTACGAACGTTATCAACATCCCTGCCAAGGATCAGCAGACCTCGGATGGAAATGAGCCGCCATCGTTTTCGCGAATCACTCCAACCATTACGGAGTAGAGGCCTCCACCAGTGGGCCCCATCGCAACCCCGTTGCGATAAGGCGAATAAGTCACGAGCTTCCTTCATTGAAACACCACGAGCGCAAACCCAACTCCCTTCCAACTTAACCACATCCCCCCAAACCCTACTCCCATCGCCACTCCAATATCTTTCGTCATGTCTGCAAACCAACGCTCCTCACAACTGCACATGCTGATGATCACCCCACCAACACCACTAGTAGGCGCCTCCGCCCTGAGAATCTCAGGAGAGGAGACAGACAGCCTCCTCGAGCCGCTTGATGGGCAAGCAAAGCTGCTATGACCATTCCGACTACACAGGAAGCACACACGGGGTTTAGACAAATCGCTGTGCTCCGCATCGCATACACCTTCTAGGGAAAACCGCACCCCCCGATAATCGACTGGCCCGCTGGGACACCCGTCTCCACCCGCTGGAGAAGTCTCGCATGCTTTTCCTCTCTCGTTCAAATATTAGAAAACTTAATTTTAGAAAAAATGATTTTCAAGTAATTTCCCCAATTTCTAGCCATTTCATCGAAATTCCATCGAAATTCTCTTTCCAGGCTTACAAAAATGAAACTGAAATATGATATTTAAAGCTTTGCTTCTTATATCATGCCCATGATTGATTTTTGTCACCATTTACTATCCTCAAGATTACACAATCAGCTCCATAATTTTTATCGCACGTATGACATCATCCCAAAAATTGGCATTGTTGATCAGTTTTTGTCTTTCTCCCTTGATCAGTGCGAACCTTGGGAATCTTGAACCATTCTTTTGGAAAACACATTTTTTTCAAACCAACTTTGTGTTGCATGCTTTGCAACACTATAAAATTGGTTTTAAATTTGTATTTCCTAGGCCTTATAATGTTGTTGCCGCACATTCTTCGCAACAACGCTAGGACTTTTGAATGGTGGTAGATGAAAGTTGTCATTGATCGTGCATTATCAACCACATTCATGATGGTTTTCCTCTTTCCAAAACCTTTAAGGATCAGGTCTAGAGGGAAATTCCTTAATAGTGCCCGGGGATTACAAAAATCCCGAAGCACTGCCCAATGTTTTTTTACTTTGTTGCTGTACTCATATCGCAAGTTGTTAATGCGACACCAGTGTCGCATTCTATGACTGCGTTATGTACTTATATCGCACGCGAATCCTACGACTTATACATTTTTGCATGTCATAAATGCGACATTAGTATATGTTGGAGTATATGCGTTATATGTATTGATGAGTAAATGAATTTCTCATGGATCCATTTACAACATCATGGAGTTTAGTCTCACAACTATCAGTGGTGGGACTTGGAGGGTCTGTGGAGGCTATATAAGAAGCCCTAGACCTTATGTATCAAATGAGAAAATGCAATGCAACATATGTCCCTTTGAGGCCTTATCCCGTGGATTCATCCCGCTCCTTAGGGAGTTGTGTTCCACGTAAAATCCCGCGTTCTTTATCGTTCTTTATACTTTATTTCTGTTACGTTTCCGCATTCAAATTTTCTAATATGATATCATGGCGGGTTCGCTTCTCGAGGGTTTCATGTTCTTTATTTTTGAGATTCAGTTCTAGGGTTGTTGTTAAAACCCTAACGATTTGATCTTGGTGATTTGTTATTGAAGACTATTTTTGTATATTTAGGATCTGAAGATTTATTCTTGAAGATGATTATTATTGTGTGTTCAAGTTCTATCCAATTTCCAGGGTTTCTATTGAAACTCTAAATTTTGCTCAGCAACAATAATCTTGAATCATTGTCCAGAAAATTAGGGTTCCATCTATGGAACCCTAAATTCATCTTTAGGCTGTGTACGACCACGCAATAGCCCTCCCAGCCGCAGTTCCTAGCGGCGACGATGACCCCCTATCGCCCTTGTTCGCATGCTCCAACAGCGGCAATGACCTCCCATTCAACCTCTAGGTGATATCCATCTCCAGACCGCATCTTCTGCGGCGTCGCCCTCCAGTTCCATCGACACTCCCAAGCGAGGAGCCTCTCCTCCATGCGGGACCACACCTCCATTCTCCAAGTGTTGCTCCTCCAGGAGGTGCTACAACAGATCCCGCCACCCTCCAGGAGGTGCTTCCAGGCAGTGGAGCCCCACCGCACGGCTCCAGGCGGCGGAGCCCCACCACGCGGCTTTAGGCGTTGCCACTTCTCCATGCTAATAGGCTCAAGCCGCATATGACAACAGAATCCTCGCACATGCGACACATCTTTAACGCTTCCAGGCAGAGGCGAGAGCAAAGATCCCCATCGGGACGACAATACTTCGAAGGAGGGTTCCCAAGTGGGAACCCTAAATAAAACTTAAGTGAGCTTCTATTAAAAAATTATAATCATTTTTTTGTTTGGCTCAGTGAGCACAACCGAGCTATTAAAAAGAGGGAGAGAGAGAGAGAGGAAGAAAGAAAGCCCAATGGGCTGTTGTTTATAAAAAAAGAAGAGTAGCCGAAGAAACAAAAAAGGGAGGTGGCCTGTTAAAAAAAATGGCGAGGTCAAAAGAAAAAAAGAAAGGCCACAGTTTTGTAAGCCTAATTGGCCCGATATTTCTTAAATATTTTTGAGAAAAGAAGCGTACAAAAGAAAATCTGTACGAAAAAGAAAAGAAAAGAAAAGGGAAAAGCCGAAAAAAGATGATGAACGATTTATTAGAAAAATTGTGACGACTATGTGATGTTTATTTTCCTTTATTTTCTTGTCTTCTCCTAACTTTGTCGATATCATTGTGTTCCGACAAGTATGGGAGAAAGGAGTATTGTGTAGAGTTATAGGTCTAATTCAGATTTTCAGATTTTCCAGATTCCAGATCAACCAGATTTTCAGACTCTACATATTTTGTCGGTTTTCAGACTCAACATTCAGATTCCAAGTTATCAGTCAGATGTACACATGTTTGCCATCTTTTGTGTGGTCCCCATCTTTTGTTTTGGTCAGAGTTTTTCATGTGATCCATAGGGACTCCAGAGTAGAGTTTCCATTCCCTATGCCATGTGGGCTAGGGTTTTGTGGTTTCATAGGGACTCTAGAGTAGAGATCCCATTCTCTGAAACAGTATGGGGGAGACCCAGTTCTTCGGCGATGCGACGTTTTCAGGAGATAAATTCCTACATAACGTAGTTCGAAAACATGATTCTTCAAATAAGCCAACAATTTTTTTCTATCATTACTGTAGGTAAATCACATATATTGTATGCGATATAGGGTATCACATAGAATTTTTACACTTCTCATTAGCGTGCTTTGGAGCTATAGCGCATAGAATACTGCGTTATGCTCTACAGTTCGAAAAATTAAAATAGAAAGAACGCCGAGCCACTTACCCACATTAAACAGAAACCTCGTGCGGAGCTTCTGTTTGAGAAACCCTCCTTGCGACAACACACGCGACCTCCCCCACCAACGCACGCTGCCTCCGCCGCTGACGCTCTCTGCCTCCACCGCCGATGCTCTCCACCTCCGTTGCTGAAGCCTTCTGCCTCCGCCGCCGACGCCCGCTGCTAGCTCGGTTCGCCACCGGTCATTCTCCACCAAGCTTTGTTCTTCAAGGGTAACTTTCTCTAACATTTATAAAGTATGGTTCTTTGTTCTTTGGGTTTCTATTCACTATCCTTATTTTAGTTGAATATTGACCTTTTGTATGACCTAAAATGACGTGTATGCAATTTTTAGGAAGTCAATGGATTCTATATATTGCATGTTTGAATTGAAGAGTAGTAATAATGACTCTAATTGTGCGGTCGTGCGAGATTTGGGATTGCGAACGTCCGTGTCTATTGAAAAGTTGTTGGAATTGATTTGTAAGAATTTTTTGTTGGATAGGAGCACTTATAGATTTGGTAGTAGATGCACCTCTAATTGAATGTGCACCCAATCACCATGTCTTGGCAACACATGCTGCACTGACCTCGCCACATGTGCCCTCCTTCGACGAATAAGAAGGCATAGGAAGTTCGCAATTATAAGGAGTTGATCTTAGATATGGAAAAACAACCTATTAAAGGAGGGGGAAGAGATAAATATTTATTCTGTAATGATATTTGGCAATGTACTCTATCTTAGATATTTTGTATTGTATCTAACATGAACTATTTTCTAATCCAATGGAGCCTTTTTGTGGACATCTATTCCTACTATTTATGACATGAATGACTTTGGTACGTATCATATTCGTGGAGATATTTATGGAAATCTTTTCTCTGATGTGAAAAGGTTTAAGTTCTATTTCTTTATTTTTATCCCAGCAACACATTCTGTTTATTTTTTTTAGGTGCAGAGCATATCACAGACATTTCCTGCGATATAGGGGCGAAAGCGCATCAAATATATGCGCTACCCTAAAGCGCATAAATTCCATGTGAGACCCTATAGCGCATAAAAACAATGCGCTATGCCTATAATATTGACAGAAAAAAAATTTGTTGGCTCAGTGGAAGAATAATGTTTTTGAACTACATGACTAAGGAATTTGCCTCCTTTTCAGACTCTATTCTCCAACGACCCTGGATTCTGACGAGGATGTCTCCACGGCTTTTTCAGTTCGACCCTTTCAAAGATGAAGCAGTTGTCCATATAATGTGGTGGACTAGAGTTCTTCGGGTGGAGACTCATTTTCAGTTGCAGTGACTCTGACAGGCATAGTACAGAGCACATGCTCTCCGACGAGGAGATTCAGTTTGACTCACACTCCAGCCGTTTGTTCCTCCTCACCTACACGACATGAGAAGCAATGTCCTCGACAACATCCGATAATTGGGTTTGCGTTGAGTTGATATTGTCCGTAGTGTCCTGTAGCGTGAGTTTGAGATTTCTTTCTGTTTGTCCAAGCTGAGCATTGCATGCTCCAACTTGAGGAGGAGTGTTAGAGTATATGCGTCATATGTGTAGATGGGTAAATGGATCTCTCCAGGATCCATTTATCAAATCCTGGAGTTTAATCCAACATCTACCAGTGGTGGGACTTGGAGGGTCTGTGGAGGCTATATAAGAAGCCCTAGACCTCCTATATCAGATGAGAAAATGCAATGCAATATACGACCCTTTGAGGCCTTCTCCCATGGTTTCATCCCGTTCCTTAGGGAGTAGTGTTCCACATAAAATCCATCATTCTTTATCGTTCTTTATACTTTATTTCTGATACGCTTCTGCATTCAAGTTTTCTAACAGTATCGCGTATGTAGAGCCTGCGACATCCACAAAAACCCTGGAAAAATGAAATCAACTGGGCTATGCAACATATGTTTCAAACTATGCTTGTATCATATTTCGTGCATGCGACATATAGTAAAAACCCTGGAAATCTCTATTTCCATTCCAATTCTTCCGTTGGTTGAATTCAAAGCACTTGAAATCAAATTTCCTACTGAAAATTTTACGTGACAAGTTTAAATGTTATTATTTCACAAGTACATAAACATTCATCCTAATTGAAATAAAAATCCAACAAGAGACAAATAAACAAAACATTGTATAGTTCAAAACTACAATGTGGTTACACGTGTTCGATACTCAATACGCCTTACAACCCATATCACTTTACAATATAGTTACACGTATTCGACACTCAATACAAATGTCCCCTTTCTCTATCTTCTCCTCCTCCGTTGGAATGTTCTCAAAACTTCTGATTAGTCAAAAGGTCTTAATCGGCTGCCTTCATCAATCATCGATATTTGTGAAGTCCTTGCACCGTTGTCCTCGAAAATCGGCACCCGTGGCGATGTAAGGTTGCAATAAGTGGGTTGAGTATCCCTTACGTTCCCTCCTATGAAGTTCCTCATAGGTGTTTGCAGTATTTGCATTTCTTCAGTTGGTGGCTCGTTAGCAGGGGTTAAGAATTGGATCTCCTACATCAATTCGGGTAGCTCTTGATGATCCAACTCAGTGGATGGGGCACGTTCCATGATTGAAACATATGCTTCTCCTTCGACCTCGGACGCGATAGCTTGGTAACTACGCCCGCGTCCACGTCCACATCCCCGTCCACGCGCTTCAACGTGACCTCTTCCTCTCCTTGGTGCACCCTCTCTAACTTCTGCCTGAGCCGTCAGCATGCTCCTCGTGTATGGTAACATCGTCAACAAATTGTAATGCCAACCACTGCTCCATTTCTTCTTTTATCTAAATGGCTATCTCTCGACACTCCAAGTGTCTCATCTCGTAGATGAGGTTCCACCTAAACATCTGCATGATGTAAAAATGGAGTGAATAAATATATCTATGTAAAAGATTAAGATATTAAATAAGGGCTATTCTTACATTAGTTACCAATGCATCACCCAATCGTGCCACAAATCTCCTCGTAATTCTTAGGTACCAATCCATGTAGTCTAGAGTTACAGATATTCCGGTGGATTGGTCTACGTAAACAACTCGTTCGTGACGTGCATGCCACTCACAAATTTTCAAATCATGTCGATCAAGGCCTTAAATGTCGATTTCGGTCACCATTTCGGTATCGACCAAAATAGAATTTCGATGGAATTTCGGTGGAATTTCGACCGAAATTTCGGTCATTTCGGTCATTTTTTGTACTAGGACCCCCATATTTCGGTCATTTCGGTCATTTCGGTCGGATTTCGATTTCGACTGGATATCGATATTCGACAGAAATTCGACCGAATTTCGCTGAAATTTGAGGCCATGATGTCGATGCCTCCAATCAATGTCCACTTTCCCCCGAAAGTTAATGGCATAAAACTCTTCATATGTATTGCATGTTGCATGGATGCCTTGCCAGCTATGAAACTGACGTACAAGTGGCCCGAAAAATAATACTCCACAATGTGGAAGTAAATAAGTGGTACCTATGATCCCCAAATGTTCTGCCCATCGATGCAATACTCGGGAAGGGAAGCGATCACATCGTCGTCATAGGGCATCCATACCACCTGCACGAAAAATTCATATATTTATTAAAGTATAAGTATTTAAAGCAAATAGACCTAATGTGTTGTGGTTTATGTACCTGATTAGGAGAGTACTCCAGGTCGTGCAAATGTGGCAGTGTAATAATAGAAATCAATGATCCGGACTTGTCGGTAAACAAAACGTTGTCCAGAATCTGCAAAATGTAAGCATACACATGTCTCTTTAAAACGTTGTCCAGGCATGGTCCCTCTTGTCACCACTGGTCCATCAATCCCTAGTCCCATGATGAATACCACATCCTTGAGGGTAATGCTCATCTCTCAGCTGGCCATGTGGAACGTGTGCGTCTGGGCTGCCAACACTCAACTAGTGTTGTAATCAAATGCCAGTCCAAGGAGATAAATTCTAACTCTGTAGCCCCTCCAAACCTGATATGTGCTATGTAGGACATGCTCGTCCAGAGGAATACAACGCACATGTGTCGCGCATCGACGACAACACAACCATGATGAGTCTCGCATTTATAAAAATGTAGAAGACATGTAAAAAAATGATATTATTAACGGAGAAGGCTTTAATCACTTATGTTGCTGGTCCAAACACGACACGGACGATGTCGCTCCTGCTGTGTCAATATTGATGTGTCAAGTGGTCTAGGATCCATCTGCAATCAACATCTATGAAATTAGAATGCTAAAGAGACATGAAAAATACCAAGGCAAATAACATTGTTGTTCTATCTTTTCCAACGTGGCTTGTGCATGCTTTAAGTATTAACTCTTGCAGGATGTAATGCTAGATTCGGTGGTGGTTGATGCTCGTGAGTTGTTGAGTGGTGATGTGGTGGAACCTATCACCCTCACGCTTGCATGGTTGTTACATGCTACCTGATATCATACGGAAAATGATATTATATAATGTAACATCCGGATCTGCACAAACCCGCACCCAACCCGATTGGGGTCCATATAACTCAATAAAGTTATTAATCGACATTAAATAACATAAATCGATCAATTGATAAAGTATTCTTACAACTTTTGTTGAATGTTAAGGTACTCTATTCCGTTAGTTGCAGGTTCTCATGCCCTCTATCCATACTTTGTTTTTATAGCAGGATTGTTAGACCCATTAGGCTTACTGGAATATACAGTGATTCATGAGAAAGATTACATTTTCGCCCTTGGAAGCAGGTCAAGTAAATCAATTCATTGGTCCATTGCTATGACATTCTAGGGTTGTCTCCCTTAAGCTCTTGCTAGCTTGATCTGACATCGAAAGGGAAATAATGATACCGGTAATGATTGGAATATGCAGATAGAATGAGGCCGTCACTCTTACTAATGTTTTGATCATAATTAATCTTTGACTGTTGGTTGTAACACGGGTGTTGGTGCACTTGGTCGACTGGTTCTTGTCCCTGTGATGATTATTCTACTTTCCATCGGTCTTTTGGCCTGTGTTCCTCCAAGAAGTCTAGTTTAAAACAAGAGTCTAATTTCTAAACACATGTGTCCCTTCTACAAACTTTTGTCGTCTTTTTCAAGGGTTTTATCTCAATTTGTACGAACTTTAACCATTTCTTTTCCTATATGACGTGAAATGAACTTAGCAGATTTTATCATTTTAAAGATAAGCCACCATTCTCTTCTTATGTCCAGCTTATTGAGATAACTTCACAACATTCCTCGATATAAAGATAATCACTTTTCCTCGTCATGAAGATAATCATTGTCCTCTTCGGTTCATCGCAATATTTGTTCAACATCTAATAGGGTCATCAAATTATGATGCTCTAAAAAGTTGCTACTAATATTGACATGTTCCATGTCAGCACAACGCTTCAATTTGAAAGTTGTTCTATATACTTAAGTTTGAAATTCAAGTCGATTGGTGTTTAAACAATAGGGTGGATGACATAGATGTACAATTGATCCAGAATTAGATTGATTGATCTATAAATTAGATCTAAGGAGTAACCTCTAAATCTCATGATATATAGATAAGGAGTATTGAGAAATCTTGCAATCAATCTGAACATAGATCCAGATCTAATGAATTTCTAATCTCATAATTTGAAAATCATTAGGGTATTTTCATACTAGTGACTTAGAAAATCTAGATTCAATAAGCAGATCGCTAACCTAAGAAATAATCTATGATCAATGACTGAAAATCTTCATGATCTATTATTTAAGTAGGAATCACTAATTATGGATCACTCTTCAATAAGATTGTTGACAATGTTAACAACAACAAAGATCGAGAGAGGAGGAATCAAGTCAGCGATGGTGCTTTAACAATGACTGATAATCAAGAGTGCCAGTCATGTCGACCCTTACACATGACTGTGTGAGGGTGCGGTGACCCCCAACCGGGCGGGAGATAGGAAGCCCAGTTAGGGCAGCGAGCGCTTAGTGCGCGGGTCTCGGATCACAGTCTTTTCTCGGTTTTTTGCGAGCGCTCGTAGTTTTTACGCCTCTCTGGGATCCACAGGTTTTCTTTTAAAGACCAGTTCTGCTGACCCTTGTTCTTTAGGGTACCTATGCTGGAGGGCCCTCGATTTGGTTTTTCGAGCTCGTTTGCCCGTACTGGTCGGGCTGGTTTTTCTTTTAGAGTGACTTTTCCGGAGAGTCTCTCTCACCCGTCTCAATGGCGTAGTTTTGGAATAGACATATCCCTCAACTGGACCACACTTCCACTTAGAGGGCGAGACGGAAGAGCCTTTTGTAGGCTACCTCACCGCTTGAGTTTTGTTTACTTTTCGCTAGCAGACTTGGCAATATTACATCTGAATCATCCACATATACATCTGAATCCTCTATGGCTATATCTGAATCAGTTACAGCTGAATCTGGAGGAGTTACAATTGAGCTTGGAATGATTCACAAATGAGTTTTGCTAAGGTTGAGATGAATTACAGTTAATTTGGTTACAACCGAGTTGGCTACATGAGAGCTTGGTTACAGTTGAGTTGGTTGTAGTTGAGTTTGGTTTCCGTTGAGCTTGTTATTGTCCCGCCAGTAATTCTTGACGAAGAGAAAAGTCCATATTATGAAAATCATCATTATCAGATTACGAGCTGCTACCACAGTTGTTAGTTAAAGCTAGTGGATGTGTTGGGAACTTATTTAGGATGCATTTTACTCCACCGCATGCCTACGGAGGCACCCCAACCCTAAGGCTTCCTTATTGCCTTAGAGTCATAGTGTGAGGTCTACCCAGACCAAAACCATAGGCTATCCACTAAGCTTGAGAAATTCAACGAGAAAAGAATCAAAACACCTGACTCATCATAAGCATTTAATAAAGACAATGATTATATCAGAGACTCATCATTCACATTCCGAAGACCCATCATACATATATTATAATTAATAAAAAGACAATGACTTAAATATGGATCATATAATATTTGTATAAAAATGATTGATATGGTAATTAATGTAGGATGAGTAGAATGGGGTTTTACATACCTAACAACTTGAAAACCTTTTTTATTGCAAGTAGTTATAAATTTTAATTGTCAAGCCCAATTTATGTGCTTTCTTTTGGAGCCACTAAAGTTCATGTTATTTCTAATTAATTAGATTTATTCAACACTTGTTGATGTTCTTTTCTGCCTATTGCATGGATTGCAGGCAAAACCCCTGCATCGTGGTCTTGGGAGAGTTGAACATCAATTGCCGCAGTTACAATTGTCAGGTACGCATGTTATAATTTTTACTTTGGATATTATTATTGCTTTTCTTTCTCTTCTGTTAAAATTAGGATACATGTAAATTATGCAGTTTCTTTTGTTACATGTTAAATATTATGGAAATTTATGCAATAATTGGTGACATATTGTAGTTCTGTGGCTTGTTAGTTAAATGTGAATGTCTTTCGTAAATGCGAAAATTTTTCCCAAATTTTCAGTACTCTAATGCGATCCCTAGCGAACATAATACTATGAGTGTTATGTAAACGGGTATCCCAGATCCGTGGGATCGGACCTCATATTTTGGTATCAGAGCAGTGGTACCCCACTACATACATTCGTAGTATATAGTTTCGATCGCATTAATTCTCGGATAGCGACAGTTCTCTGACTTGTCGCGAGTCCGAAAAGGAAAATATGACATTCAAATTCAACGACCGTAGATGTCACCAATTGCAACTAATTTCCATATTGTATCCCAAGAAGAGAAAAAGCACAGTTAAAAATATCTGCAAACGTCAACTATTAATGGTATCGGTTCTTACATAGAACTATGGCATCCCGAACCGACGTCTATATTTTAATTGATTCTGGAGCGATAAATGAACTTCGAGTTCTAGCTTTAGTAGGTAGAGGTGTAGATGTCCTAGATCATCCTTGTCACATTTATGGGTCAGGTGACCAATTGTTCATCATAAAACTAATAGTCAGAGAGTTACAAATGTTGATTTGTGGACATGAGACGCTAGCAGACTATCTGCTACTACAGCTCGACTAGTTTGATCTGATACTTTGCATTGATTGGTTGTCAAGCCCATCATCCCTGGGTAATTAATTCATGAAGACAGTTGTCTTTAGATTTTGGACTTACCCGAGTTTACCTATAGGGGTACATTACATGACTTCAAAATGGAGTATATCTCAATATTGAGAGCTCAGAGACTTGTTGATCAGGGATCTTCAATGTTTTCAAAGATCGATCTCCGATCTGACTACCATCAACTAGGATTCAAGAGTCGAATATTCCAAAAACATCATTCAGGATTCAATATGGACATTATGAGTTAGTTGTGATGCCGTTTACGCTCATAAACACCATGCATCATACGTGAACATGGTTAGCAGGATTTTCCATCCATACTTGGACAAGTTTTGGTGGTGCTTATCAATGATGTTCTGTTATATTCTTGGACAGAATGGGATCATGCAAAAGAACAAAAGATAATCATCGACAAACTTCAAGAGCACAAGTTGCATGCCAAGCTGGAGCAAGTGTGAGTTCTAGTTATCCCAGGTCTCATTCCTTGAACATGTCGTTTTGGAGCATGTATCGCAGTTGACCCTACGAAGATTGCGACAATCATTTCTTGAGAGCAACCCAAGACAATCATTCAGATCCGTAGCTTCCTTGGACTAGCGGGCTATTACAAACACTTCGTCAGTGGATTTTCCCGAGTTGTTCTTCCCTGACACGATTGGTATAGAAGGGAGTTCTATTCATTTAGGATGATCCATGCAAACAAGCCTTCAAGACACTGAAGGAAAGATTGAGGACTGCAAATATTCTTGCACTTTAAGCACTCAGAATTTTCCAGTATATATAGATGCTTCAAGTGAAAGTTTAGGAGCAATTCTTATGTAAAAAGGTCACGTGATTGCCTATGCATCATATCAGTTGATGCTGCATGAGAGGAATTAATCTATCCATGACTTGGAGTTGGTGGCAGTTGTTTTCGCTTTGAAAATCTAGCATCACTATTCATATGAGGTGAATTTCGAGATTTTCACTGATCACAAGGACCTGATATACATCTTGGATCAAAGGAATTGAACATGAGACAACACCGATGGTTTGAAATACAGAAGGATTTGACTGTACGATCTCTTACCATCGTACTAAGGGAAATGTGGTGGCAGATGCGTTTAGCAGGAAAACTCATGCATATATGACAAACTAGATATATACGTGAGATATGCTTGTAACTTTGACTAATTGGCATCCTCATAAGAGTGCGTCCATATCTACTGTCATACCTTCGCGATTCAGCAGTCTTTGGGATTGCATAGTAGAAGGATAGATGAAATATCCTTAAATTCGAGACAGATACATGCGTGCCATCAAAGATGAAAATGATGAATTTGTAATAACCAAGTTTTATTTTTGTGGAAGGCTGAACGATGATCAGTTATGTAGAGACATCCTTAAAGAGGCACACAGTTCATGATTATCTATTCATCCTAGCAGTACGAAGATGTATCGTAATTTACGCCAACATTCTGGCAGGTCGGGATGAAGCGCGATGCAACACATCATGTTAGCAGATGCATGACTTATCAGATGTTAAGGCTTAGCATAGTAGACCACCATGGTTATTACATTCTCCTCTCATTCCCAAATGAAAGAGTATCTCTATGGATTTCATCACCGGATTGCTAAAGACGCAGGTGGCCACGATGCTATTGGGTCATTGTTGATAGATTGACCAAGTCAGCCCATTTCATACCTGTCAGTATGCCCTATACTACATTTAGGTTGGCTAGATTGTATGTACATAACATTATCAGGCTTCATGGTATACCGCACGAGGTAGTGTCTGACCTGCTGACAGAGACTCGATGTATACACCTCACTACTGGCACCAATTTTATGTCAGCACTTTAGACATAGCTGAATATAAATTCCGCATACCATCCACAGACCGATGGACAGAGCGGACGCATTATTCAGACACTTAAGTATTGCTACGTGCATGCACTCCAGTTAGGAAAGTCTCTTATAAGGACCACCTGTCAATTGGTAGAATTCCCGTAAAACAACATCCATCATCCCAGTATTAGCATGAGGCCATTCGAAACTTATACGGGCTGAGATGCCACACACCTCTCAATTGACTTAAGGTAGGTGAACACGCTCTTTACTCCGTAAATCTCTTTGAAAATACTGTGAGGGCGGTTGACCTAGTGAGGTGAAAGCTTTTGACGGTGCAGAGCCGCCAGAAAAGTTATACAGATCGTCGAAGAAGAAATTTGAACTTTCAGGAAGGAGATTGGTGTTCGTGGGAAGTTGACGCTACGATATGTGGGACTATTTGAGATTATTACTTGTATGTATAAGGTGCTCTATCGAGTAACCCTTCCTCCACATCTATCAAGCCATACATGATGTTTTTCATATATCCAACCTAAGGGAATACGTGCACGATTCTCACCACGTTATCAACACAAGAACCTTGATGTAGAGCCAGACTTGATATACAAGGAGAGATCATTACAGATACTCTGTGCTGTGAAGAAGCTCAGCGACAAAGAAATTTCCTTAGTAAAGGTGCTAAGAGGCAACATGGAAGACTGAAGTGGATATGTGGGCACGATTCCCACAACTCTTTCAAGTAATTGTCAAAACCAAGCCCATTAATTTTATATATTGAAAGAACATGGCTTGTTTTCCCTTGAGGTTTTTATGGCCAGATAAGATCCAAACAAGACACAAAGTAACCTTGACTCGATTCTCGAGGACGAGACTCCCTTTGAGGTTTTTATATTTGTAACATCCGGATCTGCACAAATCCGAACCCGACCCGATTAGGATAACTCAATAAAGTTATTAATCGACGTTAAATAACATAAATCAATCAATTGATCATGAATCAAAAGTCGTTCGTGCGAAATCGACCAAAAATCGATCGCATCGTAATTCGTGCCCGAAAAAGCGCAACACAAATTCGGAAACCGCGAAATAAACCAAGATCACCTAAAAATCCAACTCGACGAAATAAGACCAACGAAATCGACCGTTCGACAATCGGAGGTCATTTGATATTTTAAAATCATAAAATTTAATCACAAATCAAGACCGTATCACGAAAATTTTGGGAATTCATCTTCGATCAAAAGTACATGAATATTATACTCATTTTGATCGTCATTTAGAGACGATCAAAACGAGCTATTATTCATCAAAATCCGAAACTCAAAGTGCGCATACGGTTGATTTCGATATAATAAAGAAGAGAGAGAGTTAAAGTTAAAAAAAACAATTTAAAATTTTCTGCCAGAACACAATACAACAACAATTGACATTTATCTTTTTCCCCTCTCCATTTGGCTCCAAATTTTCCTCCACATATCAACAACCAATGCTCTTCTCTTGTTTATATAAACCACATGCCTTCCTTCTATTTCCCAATTCCTCCCCAAATACTCCAGCCGAAGGAAGCTCTCCCTCCTTATTTTTTTTCCTTTTGTTGCAAAGCAGTGGCTGGAGCTGCTCCAATTCACAACAACCCTGCTACTACCTTTTGCTGCAGCAAAGTGCTGCTCCTGCTCCTCCTAGAACTGCATGTAGCTCTGTAACAACTGCTCCAACAGCCCTAAAACTGTTGTCCAAGGTAGCATATGGAGACTTCTACATGCTGAAGCCATCCATTTCTTGCTAGGAATGTTTGCAATCAAGCTATTGGATGCTGCTCTACTGCCTAGTGTCTAATACAATAGCTGGAGGTACTCAAGAAGCCGTTGAAGCTTCTATTCCAGTCCAAGTTGCAGCCCCTTTTGCTGCTCCAAATTCCCCAACTGTTGGAGCCTTGTAGCAGCCAATAGTTGCTGCCATCGTTTCTGGAAGGTTAAAGATGCTGTTGGGGGCTCCAGTTCCAAGTTTTTGCTGCCATCTGCTGCATCCATTAGACCAGCCACTGCATGCATGTTACTTCTCCAATATTTTGAGCAAATCCAAGGTACAATCTAAAAGAAAAAGACCCCTTTTGCCGCTATCCATGTTTCTGTACAAGATTTAAATCCCCTCCTTGCTGCACTACATGAATATGTTTCCTTGTTGCTAGCATGTGAGCCACCCAATTGATTGAAGTTAGAACTCAAAACTAAAGTCTGGATTTATTAAAAGCATATTACTGCTAGATTTTTTAAAAAAATGAGGACTTTGTTATCACCTGTTGAACATAATGATAAACTTCTATTGGGTCTACATTGTGGGTGAAAGAGATATACCTGGATTAAAACTAGGATCTAGAGAATTGGCATTTATCTTAACTTCTTTTCCATCATCATTCACTCCAGTATCTGAAATGCCTCTATAAATTTCAAGTTCTATCATCACCATGCTTATTTATAATAATTGATAAATGTTCTTGTGATTCCATCTCTACATATCTTTCAGTCCAACCAGTCTGCATTTCATCAACTCTCTCGATTTTATCAGAAATTTTTCAACGGCAAATTCATAATGTTCTTGTTTGTTGTCACTCCTGTCATCATTTCCTAAATTATGATTACATTTCAAAGTACTCAAGACTATGTGATCTCCTTCCCCACCAAAATTTTGGAATAAGTCATATGATTAATCAAACAAACTAACAACAATGGAGATTCTTTCTACTTTGATAAAGTATTCTTACAACTTTTGTTGAATGTTAAGGTACTCTATCCATTAGTTGCAGGTTCTCATGCCCTCTTTCCATACTTTGTTTTTATAGCAGGATTGTTAGACCCATTAGGCTTACTGGATTATACTGGAATATACAGTGATTCATGAGAAAGATTACATTTTCGCCCTTAGATGCAAGTCAAGTAAATAAATTCATTGGTCCATTGCTGTGACATTCCAGGGTTGTCTCCCTTAAGCTCTTGCTAGCTTGATCTGACATCGAAAGGGAAATAATGATACCGGAATGATTGGAATCTGCAGATAGAATGAGGCCATCACTCTTACTAATGTTTTGATCATAATTAATCTTTGACTGTTGGTTGTAACACGGGTGTTGGTGCACTTGGTCGACTCGTTCTTGTCCCTGTGATGATTATTCTACTTTCCATCGGTCTTTTGGCTTGTGTTCCTCCAAGAAGTCTAGTTTAAAACAAGACTCTAATTTCTAAACACATGTGTCCCTTCTACAAACCTTTGTCGTCTTTTTCAAGGGTTTTTATCTCAATTTGTACGAACTTCAACCATTTCTTTTCCTACATGATGTGAAACGAAACTTAGCAGATTTTATCATTTTAAAGATAAGCCACCATTCTCTTCTTATGTCCAGCTTATTGAGATAACTTCACAACATTCCTCGATATAAAGATAATCACTTTTCCTCATCATGAAGATAATCATTGTCCTCTTCGGCTCATCGCAATATTTGTTCAACATCTAATAGGATCATCAAATTATGATGCTCTAAAAGGTTGCTACTAACATTGACATGTTCTATGTCAGCACAACGCTTCAATTTGAAAGTTATTCTATATATTCAAGTTTGAAATTCAAGTTGATTGGTGTTTAAACAATAGGTGGATGACATAGATGTACAATTGATCCAGAAGTAGATTTATTGATCTATAAATTAGATCTAAGGAGTAAACTCTAAGGCCCTGTTCGTTTGGGGTATAAGGAGGAATGGAATAAGGGAATAAGCCCCCAACACGCTTCCTGTGGTACGACTATTCCCCATTATTTCATCTTATTTCACTCTTATTCCTATCTTTATCCCACCTTACCTACCTTTATTTCACCTTATTCTCCTTATTCTTATCCTCCAGCCGAACGGAGAATAGACCCTTATTCCCCTTATTCCCCATCCTTATTCCTGCTTATTCTCCTACCGAACGGGCCCTAAATCTCATGATATATAGATAAGGAGTATTGAGAAATTCTTGCAATCAATCTGAACTTAGATCCAGATCTAATGAACTTCTAATCCCATAATTTGAAAATCATTGGGGTATTTTCATACAAGTGACTTAGAAAATCTAGATTCAATAAGCAGTCCGCTAAATTAAGAAATAATCTATGATCAATGACTGAAAATATTCATGATCTATTATTTAAGTATGAATCACTAATTATGGATCACTCTTCAATAAGATTGTTGACAAAGTTAACAACACCAGAGATCAAGAGAGGAGGAATCAAGTCAGCGATGGTGCTTTAACAATGATTGATAATCAAGAGTGCCAGTCATGATGACCTTTACACATGACTGTGCGTGGGTGCGGTGACCCTCAACAGGCGGGAGATTGGAAGCCAGTTAGGGAAGCGGCCGCTTAGTGCGCGGGTCTCGGATCCCAGTCTTTTCTCGGTTTTTCTTGAGTGCTCGCAGTTTTTATGCCTCTCTGGGATCCACATGTTTTCTTTTAAAGACCAGTTCCGCTGACCCTTGTTCTTTAGGGTACCTAGGCTGGAGGGCCCTCGGTTTTGGTTTTTCGAGCTTATTTGCCAGTACCGGTCGGGCCGGTTTTTCTTTTACAGTGACTTTTTCGGAGAGTCTCTCTCACCCATCTCAGTGGGCGTATTTTTGGAGTAGACCTATCCGTCTACTGGGACCGCACTTCCACTTAGAGGGTGAGACGGGAGAGCCTTTTGTAGGCTACCTCACCGCTTGAGTTTTGTTTATTTTTCGCCAGCAGACTTGGCGATATTACATCTGAATCATCCACATATACATCTGAATCCTATATAGCTACATCTGTATCAGTTACAGTTGAATCTGGAGGAGGTACAATTGAACTTGGAATGAGTCACATATGAGTTTTGCTAAGTTGAGATGAATTACAGTTAAGTTGGTTACAACTGAGTTTGCTACATGAGAGCTTGGTTACAATTGAGTTGGTTGTAGTTGAGTTTGGTTTCCATTGAGCTTGTTAGTGTCCCGCCAGTAATTCCTGACAAAGAGAAAAGATCATATTATGAAAATCATCATTATCAGACTACGAGCTGCTGCCACAGTTGTTAGTTAAAGCTAGTGGACGTGTTGGGAACTTAGTTAGGATGCATTTTACTCCACCGCATACCTACGGAGGCACCCCAACCCTAAGGCTTCCTTATTGCCTTAGAGTCATAGTGTGAGGTCTTACCCACAGACTATCCACTAAGCTTGAGAAATTCAACGAGAAAAGAATCAAAACACCTGACTCATCATAAGCATTTAATAAAGACAATGATTATATTAGAGACTCATCATTCACATTCCCAAGACCCATCAGACATATATTATAATTAATAAAAAAACAATGACTTAAATATGGATCGTATAATATTTGTATAAAAATGATTAATTTGGTAATTAATGTAGGATGAGTAGAATGAGGTTTTTCCATACCAAACAACTTGAAAACCTATTTTATTGCAAGTAGTTCTAAATTTTAATTGTCAAGACCAATTTACTTGCTTTCTTTTGGAGCCTCTAAAATTCATGTTATTTCTAATTAATTAGATTTACTCAACATTTGTTTATGTTCTTTTCTCCCTATTGCATGAATTGCAGGCAAAACACCTGCATCGTGGTATTGGGAGAGTTGAACATCAACTGCCACAGTTACAATTGTCATGTACACATATTATAGTTTTTACTCTGGATATTATTATTGCTTTTCTTTCTCTTCTGCTAAAATTGGGATACATGTACATTATGCAAATTTTTTTACATGTTAAATGCTATGGAAATTTATGCAATAATTGGTGACATATTGTAGTTCTGTTGCTTGTTAGTTAAATGTGAATGTCTTTCGTAAATGCGAAAATTTTTCCCCCAAATTTTCAGTACTCTAATGCGATCCCTAGCAAACATAATACTATGAGTGTTATGTAAACGGGTATCCCATATCAGCGAGATCGGGCCTCACATATAATTTTTAAATAGAGACTAAATTTTTAAATATTCAAAAGATTATTTGTAGTAGAGATTATCAGGAGCTCCTTTCCTACTTCATGAGAGATCACTTCAATATCATGTAGTACATAAATTATTCTTACTTATACCTATATACAAGCCTCCATATATATGTATCACATAATACCATCTGTGCCCAGGATGTGGGACCCTTGCCATGATATCGTATCATGTTCAACTTGATGGCATGGAATTTACAACAGGAGCAATACGTCAGGAACATTTCCATGGTTAGAGACAGCCACGATCACCTATTCAATGATAGAAGTGGCCTAATAGGCATTTTTTTCTTGTTGAGTCTTCTGTGTGAAGCCTCTACTGCAAGGTCATATACGTAGGCTCCATTTACATCTACCACCTTCACAATTAAGATGTGGGACTAAACTCACAAGATGCAACATAGATAAAATGGGTTGGTGGGATTCTTAAAGAAAACCTTCTTGTTGAGATATTTTTTAATCTTTTATATTGTTTATGTAATTTCTTTTCTTCTTGTCTTCTATTTGTAATTTGCCCAATCGGTTTCTCTCCTCTATAAGAGAACCCTAAGGCATCTCTATAATGTAATTTCATTCTTTCATCTCTACATGGTATCGGAGCAACTGTCCTAGACCGGAGCCCTGACCTAATTCCCAACCCAGCGCCAGCCCTAGTTGCCGCCGACATGCCGTCTCGCCACCACTAGCCTCTCGCCGTCACTGCCAGCCTCTCACGTAGCATCTCACACGACTGTTGCCAAGCAGCAGCGGCACCCGCCAGCCTTCGCGGGGCTGTTGAGGGACCCCCTCTCCCTTGCGCACCACTGCTGCACTTCACGGTCATGCTATAACCCGTGCTGCCAATAGCAGTGGTATGCACTGCCGACCGAGCCCTCTAATGTGCCTTATGTCACTGTAAACCATCCTAGACACCTCCGCGCACCTCTGTGTATCTGATTTGAAACGGTTTGATTTTGATCGAAAAACGTGATTTCAGACTTATAAATCATGTTTTTCAGCCCTAGCATGCACCAAGGATTGACGAGGATGGCTGTATGAATGTACACATACAACCAATCCTCCATATGGTCGTGTGGACTCGCTCAGATAGGTTTACTTCCTAGTCGAGTTCTGTTTTCGACCGTTCTTCCATCATGTCAGAGAACAAGGGTGATATATTTTCTTCGCCCGGTGCCTTCAAGGACCCGTCCCCCATGGTAAGGATGGATGGGATCAACTATGAGTTGTGGTCCCTGCAGTTTCTCACCCCCACGCAGTACAATAACAAGGAGTACATCCTGACAGAGCCAGAGTCAACGGATGAGACTGGGACCAATGCTTCTTGGAAGCAAGATATATGCATGTATTTAGCTCTTCGGTACCCTCATCATGGATATAGCCAATGATATTGTGAATCAAGCCACTGCCAAGGCAATGTGGGACATTTTGGTATCCAGCCATGTCCAAGCGAAGAATGATGCAAAGATTCTTCAGCTTCAGTTCGACATTTACATGGCCAAGCAGAATGGCCGTCCTCTGCATGTGTTTTACTCATTGCTCTGTGACACGTTCGGGAAGCTTCACAGCTTCATGCCTATCATGACATCTATAGAGAAATGGATGGTATACATGAACTCCACAATGGTTGGAGTTTTTCTAGCAACGCTCGATCCGGAGTATGATACTGTACTTGCAGAGCTCGTCACTGGAGCAACAATTCCTCCCATGGAGGAGGCCTATAGCTTTCTCAGCATGCTTCTTATTCCTCCTACTACCACATCACAACCCACCTTAGCGATGGTTGCTTCTTGCGGCATAGGATGGTCCACCCAGTTCAGAAGACGTACCTCCCATGTAGAGGCGGTGGACGTCAGTGTAGTCCTTACACCTACTGTCATTGGCCAGGATACTCAGAGGATATATGCTACCGGAAGCATGGATACTCTGCATCTGCTCGTGTGGCAGGATAGATTGAGCCTTCAGATACTCTAGCTTCTCACGTCGATCCACGTCTGGATGATATTGTCTCTCGCATACGAGAGATCATGACTCTTGTTGCAGGCACCACCACTACAAATACCGCAATAGCAGACAGAGCCTAGTTGAGCTTCTATAGGTAGTAGCGGTGCAGATATGACAATGGATCGTGACTATGGTGCATCCCATCATCCGTGTGGAGACAGAGCCTAGCTGAGGTTCTACAGGGCTATACCTCATGGTAGATAGGTTACGCTAATGGGGTCCACATACCCATTACATGTTAGGGGGAGGTGCATTTGACGTCATCCATGTGCCTTCAGAATATTTTATATGCCCCTGATTTTCAGATGAACTTACTTTCTATTAGTCAGATTACTAAGGATCTATATTGTCGTGTCATTTTTGACCCTTCGTCTCTTGTGTTTCAGTACATACTAACGAGCAAGGTGATTGGATGTGTCCCTGAGCAGTGGGGGCTCTATAGACTCGTCCAACTTCCTAATACTGGTGTCTCCACTATTCCTACTAGACCAATCTCACTGTATCTGTGACACCTTCGTTTTGGCCACCTTCCTCTGCAGAAGTTGTGTCATGTCCTCCCACAGATTTCCACGCGATCTTCCTTCTAGTGCAAGGTATGCTAGCTTGGGAAGAACCATCGTTCCTTTTTTCCACATTTTCAGAGTCGGAGCGGTTCTCAATTGTTTGAGCTCCTTGATTTAGATATCTAAGGTTCAAGTCATGTCCCCGATCACCAGGGACACCATTTTTATATGGTTGCTATTGATGATTTTTCTAGACTTCCTTGGGTATTCTTATTGAAGAAGTCTGATGCTGGTATGTTATCAAACTTTTACTAATGAGATAGTGAATATTTTTTCTGCCAATGTCAAATATCTACGTTCAAATAATGCCTTGGAGTTCTGCATCTTACAACTTTTTGAGTTTCTTAGATCCCTTGGCATAGTTCACCATACCTCATGTGTTTATACATCCCAACAGAACGGTATATCGAGCACAAAAACCATCACTTACTTGATGTGATCAGAACCTTGTTGATCCAGAGTCGTGCTCCTCACGATTACTGGGGTAATGTGGTCCTCACTGCTTGCTACCTAGTGAATTGCATTTCCTCCTATGTGTTGGGAGAGAAGATCCCTTTCTCGATTGCGTTTCTCGAGAATGATCTGTTCTCCCTTACACCTCGTGTGTTTGGCTTGGTTGCTTTTGTTCATGATTTCTCTCCAGGTTGTGACAATCTCTCTCCCAGAGCTGTCAAGTGTGTTTTTATTGGCTACTCTCGTACCCAGAAGGGGTACGGGGTACCGTTGCTTTGATCCACTTCGGCGGAAATACTTTGTTAATGCTGGTGTCACTTTTTTTGAGCATGTCATGTATTTTTATTGTACATGTGACAGACTAGTCCCATCAGACTCTGATGCAGAGATCTATATGCCTCCACCTCCTACTATCATACTACTGCCTACACCTAATCCTGCTCTATCACCACCTCCACCTCTACGACCACCACCGTCGTCGCCACCACCTATACCTACTCCTCCACTTGCTCTTGTGGATGCTCCTGGACCACCACCTACCTTGACTGAGTTTTTGCCATGTGTGTTTACTCGCATTTCTCGCTCTGTTCCCTTTGCTTACAGGTCTTCCCCATCATCCGATACGCCTCAGGTATGTAATGAGCATATTGTTTCTACTAATGGTGCTACTGAGTTGTTTGTGCATCAGGGTTCCATACAAGATGGGCAAGTGCCCTCTCAAGAGGAGAACTTATAGGTTCGGGACTTGCAGATGATGTTGATGTGCCAATTGCTCTGTGAAAGCAGATACGTACGTGTGCTACATATCCTCTTGCAGCTCAGATTTCCTTGAGCAGACTGTCAGGGGATTTTAGGAGGTTTACCTTGGCAATATCAGTCGTGGAGATACCACATACATATTAGGAGGCTATTCAGGACGGTCCGTGACGTTTAGCTATGGAGGAGGAGATGATCGCACTACAGTCGTGTGGCACTTGCAGGCTTGTTTCAGATCCAGTTGCTACATCCATTGTTGGGTGCAAGTGGGTGTTCACTGTGAAGTATTGTGCATATGGCAATGTAGATCGCTATAAGGCGAGACTTATGGCATGTGGGTTCACCCAGACATATGAGGTGGACTATCAGGATACCGTTTCTCATGTTGTCGGACATTCTACTATGCATATCCTTCTAGCTGTTGCTGTGACACGATATTAGCCCCTTTACCATCTTGATGTGAAGAATGCCTTCCTATATGGTGATCTACAAGAGGATGTCTACATGCAACAACCATCTGGGTTTGCTGTTGAGGGGGAGTGTCAGAAGGTTTGTTGGCTACACAAGGCTGTCTATGGCCTTAAGAAGAATCCAAGAGTTTGTTCCAGAACCTCTCGGACTTGATAGAGCAACATGGGTTTGTGTGATCGACTGCCGATCACTCTGTTTGTGCACATGACTCAGATAGGTACAATCGTCATTCTTGTCTATGTTGATGATATTATTGTTATAGAGGATGACGAGCAAGGCATTCAGGTTGCCAAGGAATTTCTAGGTTAGCAGTTTGTGACCAAGGAGCTTGGTAGTTTACGTTACTTCTTTAGGCTGGAGTTTGCCATGAACCAGCGATGTCTTGTGATGATCCAGAGGAGGTACATTACAGATCTTCTTTCAGAGACATGCGTGACAGATTGCAGACCTGCTACTACTCCTATGGACCTGAGCATGAAGCTCTACGACGATGAAACTGAGGAGGTCGACAAGAGGAGGTATATGGAGCTTATTGGCAAGCTCCTGTATGTGACCATTACCGGACCAGACATATCTTTTGCCGTGAGAAAAGTGAGTCAGTTTATGGAGCAACCCAGACATGCACATATGGATGCAGTCCGTATGATTCTGGGGTATCTGAAGGCATCACTGGCACACGACTTCTATTCAGCAGATATACATCACTTTCATTGCATCATGTGCATATGCAAATTATGTTGGGTTTCCCGAGGATAGGAAGTTTACTTCAGGCTTCTCAGTGTTCATAGGGAATTCCCTAGTGTCATGGAAGGGCAAGAAGCAGATTGTGGTTGCCAGATCTAGTGCTGAGTCAGAGTACAGGGCCATTGCGCAAGCTAGCACAGAGATGATGTGGGTCAGATATGTTCTTACTGACTTGACTATCGAGGTGCTTCTTCCTATGCACCTCCAATCAAGGCCTTAAATGTCGGTTTCGGTTACCATTTCAGTACCGACCAAAACAGAATTTCGATGGAATTTCGGTGGAATTTCGACCGAAATTTCGGTCATTTCGGTCATTTTTTGTACAAGGACCCCCATATTTCGGTCATTTCGGTCGAATTTCGGTTTCGACTGGATATCGATATTCGACAGAAATTCGATCGAATTTCGCTGAAATTTGAGGCCATGCCTCCAATGTGACAATCAGACTACTCTTTTCATTGCAAAAAGTCATGCCTTTCATGAGAGGACCAAGCACATAGAGGTGGACTGTCACTACACTCGTGACATGATATAGAAGGGTCTCATCGCCACTACTCACGTCAGCTCTAGAGACCAGACAACAAATATTTTTACTAAGGCTTTAGCCAGAGGGCCTTACCAGAGATGCTGCTCCAAGCTGAGCCTGATTGATATCTGTACTCAAGCTTGAGGGGAGTGTTGAGATATTATTTATCTTTTATATTGTTTATGTAATTTCTTTTCTTCTTGTCTTCTACTTGTAATTTGCCCAACCGAACCCTAGGGCCTCTTTATAATGTAATTTCATTCTTTCATCTCCACACTTCTCAATTCATTTTGTATTCGTTGTAGGTTATCGTCAGTAATTTACTAACAGGTAATGTTACATGGATATTATTCTATCAATGGTCACATGGCTAATATAGGTATGTCTTTAATCTCCATATGTAGACTGCTCCTATCAGCAGAGGCTTTTCCACACAACAGCTAGATGTTAAAATATCTGAGGTTCCTTTTGGAACGGACACTCAAAAAGCTCTAGAAAAAGCAAAAGTTTTGGAATTGACATTGATGGAGCAAGACAAAGCCATTGAGCGTGCAAAAAACAGAAGGAATGATTTAGAAGCTTATCTGTATCAAGCACGTGATCAGGTAGTATATGTTGTACAATGGGTCCATTATCAATCAAAGATATCGTCCATTCGACTGTTACTATATAGATACATTGCAGAGTGGAGAAAACTTTGCTTATGTCTTGTATTGCTTCCTCGAAGTTGAAGCTTAATTTAGACGAGAGGCTGTTTTTTTTTCCTAAACTGGTTCCTTTTTTATACTCTCTCTTTCCAAATCACACTGGCATGCTTTTTGTGAAGCTTTCACGGGGACTTGGACACTTGGCGAGCAAGTCCCGTCGGGATTGTGTTACTAATATGCTTATCTTGACTGGAGATTGGCTTGATGAGGCCGGAACAGAGGAACCAGAAACAGCTTACACTGAGAAAATGAGTGAACTTCAATTGGTAAGCTCGAGAATCTGCTTCATCGTGATAGTCTAAGATGGAAGTTTTTACAGATTTTGCTACATCCCAATTTTTTGTGTACAGGCTATTAGACAACTGCTGGAGGAGGAGGAGCATATGAATATCAGTAAAGAAAATGAAAAGAAAGCTAATTTTATAACTAATATAAACAAAAAACTGGATGCAGTATGGTTATTTCTGTCTATTATGCAATTTGTCTAATTGTTATCTGTTTGTCAATTTGCTTACATGATCTATTAATAGTTTGAATTGAAGTTCAAAGAATATCTTGGAGATGCAGATAAAGTTAAACTGCATGCCATGCGACTCGACATAAGATCATTTGTGGAAAGAGAGGGTATTATTCCTGAAGAAGAGTACTGGAAACAAGATGGAAAAGTTTACTGGGTGCCTCCATTATATGATCTCTTATTAGCCTCCGCATGTTTTTTTGTACTGATTGAGATATTTTTTGTTTTTAGCTTCTTCATCAAATTGAGGAACGATGCAATGAAAAATTAAGCAGAAGTCAACGAACTGTTACCTTTGGTTGGGTAAGAGATAACTGAAAATGAAACTGTTCATCATTTCACTGTTGGAACTTTCTCTTGGCAATGCTATAACTTACTTTTGGAGCACATACAGATTGCAAATCGTATTTTTGGAAAGAGCCCTATGCCTGCATCTCCTACCATGTAATTATTCTCTTTTCAGTAGCACAATCTCTATTTTTTTGTATTACATCTTAGCATTGTCATATGGGTATCATGAGTGATGAATCTCGGATTCATCACTCTAAGTCTCATTTATTAAGCTCAAATCCCTCAAAATCAATAGCATATCTGCATCTATTCTGCATAATTGGCATTCATGTATGTTTTCATAAGAATTGTATTTTATCCATAATTTCTGCATAAAATAAAGAAGCCAAAAACCTCAGCCAAATTTGACCTGTAAATAGACTAACTTCCCTGATTTTTATCTCCTTCACGCTAACTCCGAATGACACAAAACCACCTCCACTGTGTACTTATCACTAACAAGAATAAATAAAAAATACAAAAAAATCACTAACCCTGGTAAGTGGACCAAAAGCCCAAACCCTAGTTTCAGGATTTTCGGACTAAAAGTCCCATATCTTCCCTATCCAGTGTCCGATTTGATCCTACTCACTTTTGAACTAATGTACATTCAATTACCTTCAAAACAAAACCAAGTTCAAGTGAATCGGAGCTCGTATGTGAAAGTTGGGTTTCGGGCATGTTTTGTACATTGTGTATTTTAGCGGTTTTTGACATGATATTTTATGTATATATTTTCTTTATTAATAAAAATCGAAAAAAATAGATTTAGATGTCTTTTATTTATCTTTGATTTCTCCTTATTTTTTTGGATTTTTTATCTGATTTAAAAATGACAAAAAAATTAGAAAACCCAAAAATCTAGGTATTCTATGCATATGGGATATCCCAAAAATTCACTTTGTGCATTTGATCGATTTTGGTTTTGATGTCTTCATGAAAGTTGTAGATCTCATTGAGACGAGCATTTTTCGTGATGGAACTTTTTCGATCCGAGGTTGTTTACTATTTCTTTTTGATTTTATAAAATATTTTATCTTCGATTTTTCTGGTGCTGACACGTGGCAGCCCCTGAGGCCGTCACGTGTCAGCGGTTTTTGGGCCTCTTTTTATTCATTTTTATTAAAAAAATTAAAATAACCGCACGTACGCACGTGCCTCCCAGGCAAGGTTTTAAAAAGCGTGAGACGTATCGAGGCGTTTTCCCAGTATTTCCTCGAGGCGTAAGCCTCGAGGCGTATTGAGGTGTAAGCCTCATTCGTGGAAGAAATTTTTTCATAGAACATCATAATTAACCATAATTACAATTTTCAAGTTCTAGAAATTTAATAGTTATGAGTAAATACATAACTCCATGACATTTTAAGGCTAATATCATGGTTTAAACATCGAAGTTGTTATATAACACTCTTTTTTGGACTCTAAATCAGTAAGGAGTCAAGTAAATATAAATATGCAAGCACAATAATAGGTAACTCTCTGCAAAATTTAAAGTCTTGAATAAAATTTACTAAAGGGGCTAGATGTAACACAAGATGTATATTAAGAGTAGAGGCATTAGATTTAATATATCAAGATCCAAATTTTTGTTCATGTTGATATATAAAGAACATGCATAACAAAGTAAAAATAAGCTCAATACTTTAATAAACTAAAAAAATGCATTTTAGTGAATTGTGAGCTTAAGGACTTGAACATACTTGTCTATGAAAGATGAAAAGACCACAATTAAAAAGAAAAGAAAAAAATATTGCAGAAAAAATTCAAAAAATCAGCACATAAATGAGGCTACGCCTCGAGGCAACGCCTCGAGGCTTACGCACCTCATAAGCCTCGAGGCTTAAGCCTCACTGAGACTGCATGAGGCTATAGCCTCGAGACGTACGCCTCAGCGCCTCGAGGCGCGTTTTTAAAAACAATGCTCCCATGCATGTGCTCAGCACTTTCCCCCTTCATCGCCACGTGGCGCGTTTACGGCCGTTCGATCTCGGCCGATCGAACGGCCCGGGACCCGCCGTCTTCCCCAACGCCCCCCGGTTCCTCCTCCTCTGACCTTGCCTCCAGCCGCCGCCCCGCTATCCTCGCAACCGCCAAATCGCCAACTGCTTCCCCGCCTTCGTCGCAACGGCCAAACCGCCCCGCCGCCTTCGCAACCTCCCTCCATTGCCAGCCCTTCCATCGCAGCCCTATTTAAGAGCCATCGCCACCCCCGACTCCAGCATCCGCCGATACTCTCAACAGCTACGAGATGACGGCAGTGACAGCACCGTTCGTCTCCCTTCTCCGGCGAGATCCGAGTTCTACCAACTCGTTGCAGCCCACGGCGAAGCCCCCGCCGTCACTGCTTCGCTCCGGCCGCCTTCAAAGCCGTTGAGCCAACGCAAACGCCTCCGCCTACGCCCGCAACATCTCCACTGACTACGCGACCGCCATCTCCTCCAGAAGCTTCGAGCTTCACCAACACCGTCGTCGCCTTCATCGACTTCAACTTCGACATCAAGCTACTACGCCGCCTTCTTCGCCGACTACCTCCGCCATCAATTCCACCGCTTCCGCCAGGCGCTTCACGCCACAACGTCCATCACCGCCGCCATCAACGATTCCGACAAGCTTCATCGACGCCGCTCCGCCCACGACCCGCTCCGACTTCGTCTGCCCTCCAATCCACCGGCCTCCACCATCACCACCGACGGGCATCTCCACCGCACCAGGCCCGCCGACGCCTCGCTTCAGCCATCGCCGGGCGGAGGGCCCGAGACCCCATCACGTGTGAGGCACACGCGTGGGGGACGTCAGCGAGCGTCAGCCCCCGGGTCACGTGCTCCGCACGTGACCGCGGGGTCATTTGCAAGAGCCCCCTGGAGGTCTTGGCATTCGCATTTCAGTCCGTCCGCAGAGGGCACGTGCCACGCACGTGCCCCCTCTGGAGATTTTGCAGAAGGACCCCCACGGGTTTAGGTAATCTCATATAAGTTCCCTCTTTTGCATTCATTTTATTTATATTTATTTGAATCTGCACCCCTGTGTTCCCCCGTAATTTTGGACCTCTACATGGCATTATTTTATTATTCAAAAAATAGCATTTTGTTCTTCCATTAATTCTCTACCACATATTGTGGATATTTTTATGATCATTGGTTAATTAAGAATCATTTATTCCGTGGAAAATTACGAACTTTGCCCATTTTATGCTCTTAAATTTGCCATTGATTAACCATTGCTCTAAAAATTCCCCAAAAATCACATATTGTAGAATTAATTGTGCTTGACATTGTGCCCAAAAAGATTTGCATTTACATGCATAGATTACTCTGTAAAAATCATTTTGCATATTTCAGTATTTAATTTTTAATAGGTATTAAACCCAACATTTTCGTGATTTAGGATTTTTCTGAGATCAATCACCTAGTAATAGATCTTGGATAATTTTATCTCCTGAAAATAAGTAGGTTTAATATTTATTATAATTAAATATTGAAAATCATTCTGTCTGCATTTAAAAACTCATAAAAAAATTCATATTGCATCTAAAAAATTCTAAAAAAATATAGTGCATTCATTTTATCATAATTAGCATCTCGGCCAAGTTTCATATTTTTCGGACATCGTTTGATCGTAATTTGCATTTTAGTCCCTAAAATAGGCCGAAATTGCATCTTGCATCCCTTATTTGCATTAAAAATTCCAAAAAAGACCGCCTCAAAAACCGTACACGAATCTTGATAGACATAATTCTAGGTTGTTCCTTTGCCTTCTTGTGATCGACCTTGGGACTTGCCCAAGTAAAATAAACATAAAACCACTCGATTAAAATAGACGAATAATTTTTGTGGTTATCTCTTGACCGATTCCGATCGCCGCCTACAACGAACGACACACATTAATTTTTGGCATGAACAAATTAAAAAATCTCTCTTAAAAGCAGCGATTCACGGACACGTTAGATGACGCCATTGCCGGGGAGGCAAACGGCTTAGTTTTGTGTTTTGAAATTTCTTGTTCAGTTTTCCGCATTCGGGTAGTCTGACTCCCGAATTTTTTCATTATAAATTCCATTTTATTTCCTGTATTTATTTTTCAGCATTTATTTGTCTTATTTTATTTTTGATTATTCTTTGAGTCACTCTCTTACATCTTCCCTCTTATTTTTCTTGCGAGGTATCCGGCGTACGTGGAGAGGTTTTTTAAGAAACTAACGCATCTTCACCAACTTCCGAAAAGCCGCAATTAATTTAAGATCGAGTTGAGTCGTGAGGGAGCGTAGAGTCTAGGTTTTAAATTTATGCAAATTTCAATTTCTGCTCATTTATAGCGGTGTCCGTTTGGACTCTCGCGTGTGTAAAAAGACTCTGAACTTTTCTTGTGATGTGTTGTGGCCTGTTTCACTCTCCGGTGAGGGTGGGGCCGGACTTGAGTGGCGATTAGGATAGACCTGCACATACAGCTCTCAGAGCATTTATATTTTTGATTGTGCTCATAGGAACTAAGGTCATACTGCACATTAACTGAGACACACATAGATCGTTCAATTTAGCCAAATTTCCCGCTAATAGAACTTTCTGCTTAGGTGCGGTTTTTCTTTGGCTTGCATTCATTTAAAGTAAATTTTCAATTATGTCTAACATCCCACATGGAGATTGCGAGGATTCAATGTAAGTCTTCTAACTGAGCATTCATCATAGTTTTCCACGTGTATCGGCTTTTCCGAATTTCTCCCTCTTGTTTTGTCACATAATTCTAAAGGAAATTAGACTTGACGGTAGACGTGTATTTGTGCTCGTTTAAATTCTTTAAAGTGATCACCTAATGAAAATTGGGACTGCTAAATATAACCGATCTTAAGAACCCATAAAATCAAGATTTTTTGCGGGAGAGCAATCCCATCATTGTTTGGTTTGCTTGAGCGAGAGAGCGACCCGCATACTAGGATAGAGCCACGCCCTATCTCTTTTCAGACTACTATCTTGGGTTAGTCGTTTTCCAGTGAGGATCTCTCCGGTAGCCGGTAAAGCGGCTCGTGACGTCCTTAACAGCTTGAGTTGATCGGGTAGCTGGTAAACGGTTCACAATTCGTACTGGCTGGGAAAGATCTAATTCGGGATAGGCCAGTCTCCTGAGAGCCTTGGGTTCCTAACAGCTCGCTTTAACCGCTCTGATATATTGTATTATCACCAAACTCTAAAATTGACAAGATAATTGACCGAACCTTCACGGTCTTCACTTTGAGGTGAGTTGGTGAACTCGGGGTTTGATTTGTATTTGCATTGGTGTGCTGAACCGATTTCGAAGATCAATAGCCGCACATTTGATAAAATTTCTCTTGACCATCCCGTACAATCATCTCTCTCCTTCTTGATTTAAACCTCATCATGGAACTCTTGTCTAATAACTCTTGCAAACCCAAACCATCATTTCTTTCAGCTCCTTCAAAAATGACCGAACATGTATCTGAAAACCCATCAGAGCTATACTATGAAAATGAATTTGTTTCGGTTAAGCCCAAATCAAGTAAATCCTCTTCTTTCAATAATCCTCCAACATTTGCGGGAGACTTTCACCCGCGGATGAATTCAGTCTCCTCATTGAATTTCTATTCGCATCATCCGACCACACATGACCATCTACCATCTTGGACTGAACCGTCTTATTCTCGGATTCTCGCTGATGAGCCATTTCAAGATCAAAATACCTTTGAGTCTCATGATTGGCCGAGAAACCAAACCCAGATGGAAAGACCCACACTTAATGATCAACAGCGTTGGATTGACCATGATAAACCCCTCTTCAGACATGATACTCATACAAAGAACTGGGCTGACCACATAGAAACATATAAACCCTCTATGCTGACTCCACAATACCAAGGTCTAACCAATCATGATCAAAGGATTGAACTCTACTCAGACCAACTACACATGCCTGAACCATATTAGCAACCTCCTTCCATAATTTTTGAGGAAAAATTTTCAGAAAATAATGATCATATCTCGGATATTCCAAGAAACTCTCCTCTTTACAGAAACGGGAAAATGGAAGATGAAATTATCGAATACACACCGATTGCTCCCATGATTGATCATGAACAAAATTTTGAGGATGATATTTCGAGGATAAATAAGAGATTCAATTCAATAGAGGATAGATTTCAAAAATTTACCGACCGATTAATTTCACTCTATGGGAGCTCGTACATAAAAATTAATGAGGAAATGATTGGATCTCATTTTGACAATTTTGAGGATGTTCAAAAACCTAGGGATGATTCTGTGAACGACACTTCTGCTTATTATTCCCCTAGACATGACTATGTATCTGACCCCTTATCAGAACATCGAAGCCCCAACTCATCGACGGAAGGAACCACATCACCACGTCACACACAAAACACAAAAAAATTGGGAATATTCGAAAATCACAAAAAAATCGAAAATCTCGAAAAATACATAAAAATTGAAGCTGAAGAAGATCTGAAGAATTTGGATCCTGCTGTACGGGAAGCACTAGGAAAGAAATTGATTTTTGAACTTCCCTTTCTACAGGCCTCCTCCTTGGTGTTGAGGAGAAAAACCAAGACCGAAAGACATATCTTGTCAATGGCCTCCTCCATTGTGTTGAGGAGAAAAACCAAGAGCCGCATAGTGAAACGATTGCCCATATTTGACTGTGAAATCAAAGACACAATTTTCACCCATGCTCGGATTGATGACGACTCACCGATCAATATCCTCCCGACCTCTGTATTTCACGAATTCAAACTCGGACCTATCAGGAAATTACGAGAGATTGTTCAATTGGCGGACCGATCGATAAAGCGGTCGAGAGGAATCATTTCTGTCATCATGAAATTTCAAGATGCTCCACTCAAAGTAGAATTCACGATCATTGATATTGAGCATCAAGGAGAATTCACTCAGTCTCCAATCATTCTTGGAAAGCCGTTCTTAGCATTGACTAAGGCAATTATTAATTATGAGACTCGTGAAATCAATTTCGCAGCATTGGAAGCACCTAGATCCGACCCTGTCTTTGAGGAACCACGATCTTCTGAGACAACCCACGAAGTTCCCGACAACCGTAACCATGAAGAGGTAGAAGAGCCCTACCCCGCTACGACACCTGAGATAGTGGTTGTTGATGAGACTATTGGATTAGAGACTCTCCCCCCTGCTCCATTCCCAGTCGCTCTCACCATGGAGAATCATGTATATGAATCATACGATCCGAAGACTTATGCATGGGCATACCCTGGGTCAACCTACTCTGAGTATATGGATTACATCAACTCGACACATGAATGCTCCAACATCGAATCAATTGAGAAAGAACATGCAGAGACTCTCCCCAGTATTTCAATTCCTGCGGATCTCAAAATAGACAAATCATTCTTCTATGATCCTGAGACATATGCATGGTCACACCCTGAAGCAACATTCTCTGAATATCTTGACCAAATCATCCCAAATCGAGAGTGCTCAAACATTCAGGAGACTAAGAACAAACACACAAGCCGAGCACCGGCTAAGGAGAATTCCAATGGCTATTCATCTGGATACTCAAGTGAACCGATACCTTCTCGAAACAAGAAAAAGAAAGTAACCTTTGACCTTTCGGAAGAAGAATCAGCTGATGATCCCTCATCAGGTCCGGAAAAGGTAGTCTACATGAGTGAAGTCTGTTCGGCAGCTCTAAAGCCATACCTTCGCAAGGATCCAAAATTCAATTCTCGTTGTACAACTCCTGTTCCTAACTACTACTCATCCAAAGCTGATACTCTTGCCCTCTTCAAGTACACTGGAATTATTTCGTATGAGCTGACTGAGACCGGTGCTTCTGAGTATTCATCTAAGGACAAACCGATTGACCCCAAGAAGGAACGAATTCTGAGGAAACAAGTAAAGAAACAAAAAGACATGAATACTTGGAGTATGTCCACTTTCAAATACTATTCCTTTGAGGATAACTCTAATGATGTATATCTTTCTTCTGACTCAAACACTTCATCTATTATCCATCATAATTTTTCTGAGGATGACACTGATCATAGTTGGGAATCATATGCTTCATATCCGTCCAGTTATTCCGATCTCCCATCACAGGCTCACAAGAAGATCAGCCGAAAACCGCCTTAATCATCGGCTACCCACCCTCCCTCCCGACCACATCGGTCTCCTTGTACTGCTTCTTCCTCTACTAAGGCCAAGTCCTAAGTATAGGGGGGGACCGATGCCATCTGTATAAATCATTTCCTCGGATCACACTCTTTCTCACGATCACTTCATCTCCACCCTTCTTCCATACTTAGGCTGACCGGAGCCTAAGTATAGGGGGAACCGACGCCCACCTATATTCTCTTCATTCACATACCCCAACCACTTCACTTTTTCTACTCTTCTTCTATACTTAGACTGTTCACAGTCTAAGTATAGGGGGGCGGTTCTGTAAATCTTGTTCTTTTTCTTTTCATTTTTTCACTCTCTTACGCTTAGCCCGAGTTATGTCTTCTTTACGCTTCTTGTTCTCTGAGGACACAACACTCGCTAAGTATAGGGGGGTCTATGTATATACTTCGTATATATTTTACCCATATCTCGTACTTTCGCGTAAGTCTATATGTATTTACGGGGTGGGTAACTAATTTGAAAAAAACACACACACACAAAAACAAAAAAAAAGAAGAAAAAGAAAAAGAGTTTTGCTACTAACACTAACCTTGCCCAATTTTTTTGAAAAAAATAGCTTCTTATTTCATTTTTGCATCAAAAAAAATGTGTCAGCATTTCACACACCTGTACTTCATCCAACATCACATGCATTTGCATCTGTGGAAAGTCATTGGGTTCTGAACCGAGTTGTGAGCAGAAATCGAGAGTGGTCTGGACTTGACCTTAATCCACCTAATTTTCAGAGGAACTTCACCGAGAAATAGGATTTTAAGAGCTTCAGGTCTTTTGACTTAATTCTTTAAGTTCCACATGACAATGTACAGCGTTTGACTCTTAGTGTCTAACCTGGTCTCTTCATTCTGGGTACAACTCTGGAATAAGGAATTAATTTGTACTCTCACACTATGCACTTAGCTCAACTCAGACGGGATGTTGGAAGACTGTGTGAGTCTCTTTTCTGGTAGCGTGGAAATCTATAGACCGGAGTACGGGTTGAAATAAAGCTTCGGAAAAGGGATGGACGGCTGGGCACAATTTTTTCTAAGACCCTAAAAAATGTACGGAACAAAAAGATTCTATATCCGTAGGGGCACGACAAGATCCAAGCAGAACTATCAAAAATTCCAAATACAAAGAAGAACCAAATATAATCCGACCAAAAAGGTCTAAGCTTCAAGAAACCTGCAGATCTTGGTGGAGACTCGGCTATACTGGCCATCTTCACAAGGAGAGGTGACTACACTGGCCACCCTCCAGTTCTTTTCCCCTTCTTCTATCTTCTCCCCCTATTCTATTGTGAACACAGCGCGACGGACCTTAGAAATACCTGACTCCCCGAGGACGAGTTACTGGAGAGGAGAGGAGCATGGTAGTCCAGCATTCTGGATGGGAAGAGCTAAAACCCTTCACACACATGAGTCGATTGTTTAATATTCATAGGGTATACTTTGGGAAGATGATTGATCTAATATGACTTCTGAGCGAAACTGTAACAATGATGTGTAGAACTTGAGAGCTGTTGATTTTAAAATTCTAAGTCTCACAGAAGTTCCGACACACTAATAATCCAAAGGTCGAGTCTAGTTTCATTTTCACCTTCAGCTCATGGTCTTGTATGGAACCCAATCTCATTTCACCTCATGGCATTTCTTTTTGATGCTCAGGGACGAGCATGGTTTAAGTATAGGGGGATGATGAATCTCGGATTCTTCACTCTAAGTCTCATTTATTAAGCTCAAATCCCTCAAAATCAACAGCATATCTGCATTTATTCTGCATAATTAGCATTCATGCATGTTTTCATAAGAATTGCATTTTATCCATAATTTCTGCATAAAATAAAGAAGCCAAAAACCTCAGCCAACTTTGACCTATAAATAGACTAACTTCCCTGATTTTTAGCTCCTTCATGCTAACTCCGAATGACACAAAACCACCTCCACTGTGTACTTATCACTAACAAGAATAAATAAAAAATACAAAAAAATCACTTACATTGGTAAGTGGACCGAAAACCCAAACCCTAGTTTCAGGATTTTCGGACTAAAAGCCCCATATCTTCCCCATATAGTCTCCAATTTGATCCTACTCACTTTTGAACTAATATACATTCAATTACCTTCAAAATAAGACCAAGTTCAAGTGAATCAGAGCTCGTATGTGAAAGTTGGGTTTTGGGCCTCTTTTGTACATTTTGTATTTTAGCGGTTTTTAACCTGATATTTTATGTACATATTTTCTTTATTAATAAAAATAAAAAAAATATATTTAGATGTCTTTTATTTATCTTTGATTTCTCCTTATTTTTTTGGATTTTTTATCTGATTTAAAAATGACAAAAATTAGAAAACCTAAAAATCTAGGTATTCTATGCATATGGGATACCCCAAAAATTCACTTTGTGCATTTGATCGATTTTGGTTTTGATGTCTTCATGAAATGTTGTAGATCTCATCGAGACGAGCATTTTTCGTGAAGAAACTTTTTCGATCTGAGATCGTTTACTATTTCTTTTTTATTTTACAAAATATTTTATCTTCGATTTTTCCGGTGCTGACACGTGGCAGCCCCTGAGGCCGCCACGTGTCAGCGATTTTTGGGCCTCTTTTTATTCGTTTTTATTAAAAAAGTTTTAAAATAACCGCACGTGCATTGCACGCGCCTCCCAGGCACGTGCTCCGCACGTGCTCAGCCCTTTCCCCCTTCATCGCTACGTGGCGCGTTTACGGCCGTTCGATCTCGGCCGATCGAACGGCCCGGGACCCATCGTCTTCCCCAACGCCCCCCCTCGGTTCCTCCGCCTCTGACCTCGCCTCCAGCCGCCGCCCCGCTATTTCGCAACCGCCAAACCGCCAACCGCTTCCCCGCCTTCGTCGCAACGGCCAAACCGCCCCGCCGCCTTCGCAACCTCCCTCCATCGCCAGCCCCTTCCCTCGCAGCCCTATTTAAGAGCCATCGCCTTCCCGACTCCAGCATCCGCCGATACTCTCAACAGCTACGAGACGACGGCGGTGACAGCACCGATCGTCTCCCTTCTCCGGCGAGATCCGAGTTCTACCAACTCGTTGCAGCCCACGGCGAAGCCCCCGCCGTCACTGCTTCACTCCAGCCGCCTTCAACGCCGTTGAGCCAACGCAAACGCCTCTGCCTACGCCCGTAACATCTCCACTGACTACGCCACCGCCATCTCCTCCAGAAGCTTCGAGCTTCACCAACTCCGTCATCGCCTTCATCGACTTCAACTTCAACATCAAGCTACTACGCCGCCTTCTTCGCCGACTACCTCCGCCATCAATTCCACCGCCTCCGCTAGGCGCTTCACGCCACAACATCCATCACTGCCGCCATCAACGACTCCGACGAGCTTCATCGACACCACTCCGCCCACGACCTGCTCCGACTTCGTCTGCCCCCCTAGTCCACCAGCCTCCACCATCATCACCGGTCGGGCATCTCCACCGCACCAGGCCCGCCGACGCCTCGCTTTAGCCATCGCCGGGCGGAGGGCCCGAGACCCCATCACGTGCGTGGGGGACGTCAGTGGGCGTCGGCCCCCGGTCACGTGCTCCGCACGTGACCGCAGGGTCATTTGCAAGAGCCCCCCTAGAGGTCTTGGCATTCGTATTTCAGTCCGTCCCCAGAGGGCACGTGCCACGCACGTGCCCCCTCTGGTGATTTTGCAGAAGGACCCCCACGGATTTAGGTAATCTCATATAAGTTCCCCCTTTTGCATTCATTTTATTTATATTTATTTGCATATGTACCCCTGTGTTCCCCCTAATTTTGGACCTCTACATGGCATTATTTTATTATTCAAAAAATAGCATTTTGTTCTTACATTAATTCTCTACGTCTTAACATATTGTGGATATTTTTATGATCATTGGTTAATTAAGAATCATTTATTCTGTGGAAAATTGCGAACTTTGTCCAACTAAAAATTCCCCAAAAATCACATATTATAGAATTAATTGTGCTTGACATTGTGCCCATAAAGATTTGCATTTGCATGCATAGATTGCTCTGTAAGAATCATTTTGCATATTTCACTATTTAATTTTTAATAGGTCTTAAACCCTACATTTTTGTGGTTTAGGATTTTTCTGAGATCAATCACCTAGTGATAGATCTTGGATAATTTTATCTCTTGAAAATAAGTAGGTTTAATATTTATTATAATTAAATATTGAAAATCATTCTGTTTGTATTTAAAAATTCATAAAAAAATTCATATTGCATCTAAAAAATTCTAAAAAATTACAGTGCATTCATTTTGTCATAATCAGCATCTCGGCCAAGTTTCATATTTTTCGGACATCGTTTGATCGTAATTTGCATTTTAGTCCCTAAAATAGGCCGAAATTGCATCTTGCATCCTTATTTGCATTAAAAATTCCAAAAAAGATCGCCTCGAAAACCGTGCACGAATATTGAGAGACATAATTCTAGGTTGTTCCTTTGCCTCCTTGTGATCGACCTTGGGACTTGCCCAAGTAAAATAAACATAAAACCACTCGATTAAAATTGACGAATAATTTTTGTGGTCATCTCTTGACCGATTCCGATCGCCGCCTACAACGAACGACACACATTAATTTTTGGCACGAACAAAATAAAAACATCTCTTTTAAAGCAGCGATTCACGGACACGTCAATGAGTAAGCATCCCACATATAATGAACCTATTATCATAGCACCTGGATACCAATGCAACCAAGATACACAGTGGATTGTGACGGAGATTAGTTCACCAACTTGTTGTTGGCGCTAGATTAAACACTACATGTTTCATTCCAGTTTGCAAAAGTGGGTAGTTGAAGGATCACTGCATAAGTTTGTTTAAAAGGATTTTTATCATTCAATAAAAAAATATATTTATGCATATTTCTTAGATTCATTTGGAGCATACCCGTGTCTTGATCTTCTAGAGTATCAACATCCCTAATGTCATTCTTAACTGGAGCAGTCATTTCTTTCTTTATAACATTGGCCCATTTACATCATTTTGAACTTCAATACCATCTGTAGGAAAACAATACGAATATACTATAGAAACAAAGGTCATGCTCACTTAGGCATAGGAAACAAAATTGTCCTTGGGATAACAAGTGGAAGTTGTTACATTTCTACAACCTTTCTCAATGCAAAGTGAGATCATCAAGCAAAACAATACAGAATAAACTTGTTTAAAAACAATATGGAAAAACAGAATTACTTATTGGTTTGTCACGACTTGGACCATCCTGGAGAAATTAATACTTCAGCTTAGTATAACCTCATCTTTTTTTTCAACATCTTTATAGGGTTTCTCTTACCTGACATGTCAGTCTAAATTGTCATTATCAATATCGTTGAGGGAAAATAATGAATTGCTTATTCATGATGCCTTTGGGTTTTCTTATATAGAGGAGACACCCGTTGGGTAAATTACATAATGGATATAGAAAGAATAGAAAATACATAAAAGAGATAAAAGATGGAAAATATCTCAACACTCCATCTCAAGCTGGAGCCTAGATATCAATTATGCTTCTTGGAACAACATCTCTGGTCGAGCCCTCTGGCTAGGGCCTTGGTAAGTACATCTGTTGTCTGATCTCCTGAGCTAACATGAGTAGTGGGTATAAGACCCTTTTGTATCATGTCTCGAGTGTAGTGACAGTCTTCTTCGATATGCTTCTTCCTCTCATGTAAGGCTGGGTTGTTGGCAATGAAGAGAGCAGCTTGGTTGTCGCATTGAAGGTGCATGGGAAGAGGTATCTCAACAGATAAGTCAGTAAGAACAAATCTGACCCACATCATTTCTGTGCTAGCCTGTTCCATGGCCCTATAGTCTGATTCTGCATTGGATCTGGCAACCATTGTCTGCTTCTTGCTCTTCTATGATACCAATGAATCCTTATTAGCACTACAAAGCCAGAGATAGACTTCTTATCGTTGGGATACCATGCATAATCTGCATCTGCACAAGCTGTAACGGCAATTAATGTACCTCTGCGAATAGAAGACCCATGCCAGGTGAGGCCTTCAAATACCTTAAAATCATATGGACTGCATCCATATGTGCCCGTTTAGGCTGATCCATGAACTGACTCTCTTTGCTTATTACGAAAGATATATCTGTCCTAGTGATGGTCACATAAAGAAGATTCGCAACAAGCTCCATGTATCTCCTCTTGTTGACCTCCTCAGTGTCATCATCATAGAGCTTCATGCTCAGGTCCATAGGAGTAGTGGAAATCCTGTAATCTGCCACATCTATCTCAGATAGAAGATCTGTAATGTCCTTCCTCCGAGTCATCACAAGATCTGTAACAGCGTACGCCTCGAGGGGAGGAGTACCAAAAGCACCCTGAGGCGCTTGCCTCATGTCTGGTTGGTGGGGCGTACGCCTCAGCTTCGTTTGAGGAGCTTGAGGCGTGAGGCGAGGCAGAGGCATAAGCCTTGAGCATAAGGCTTTTTTTAACCTTTTTGGTTGTGTTTTGCACATGACCTTATTTTTCCGTAAGCATTATATTTTTTTTATGTTTGTGTGTTTTGTTTCCATGTTAAACCTTGTATATTTCTATACATAGCTTCATGGAAAGACGAGATCACTTGAAACAAGCGAAGCTCCATGATCTTGTATACATCATATTCAATTTATCGTACATCTACACATACTAGTTCTATTGCACACAGATTATTGTTTGAATTGTAATAAATATTTTATATTAGTTGCAAGTTTGTAACTTGATGTTATTATTTGGTTGTATAAGTTGTGAATATTAGAATAGTTATCACATATATAAAGATGCAATGTTGAAAAATAAACAAGTGAAGTATAATAATTATTATATTTTACTGTAAATAGCTGAATAAAAATACTTAGTAAAAAAACAATTAAACCCCCGTCTTGTTGGAGTATGATATGGCAGGTGGGATGCATATGACGGCTCTCCAACTATTCCCAACAAAACAAAATGATTTGGATTCAAAGCATATTAATATTTTTTTATTTCGAACATTAAAAATTATGGCTTTTATTGTACTTTAGTATTAAGTATAGACTCTAGTTCAATACTCATATAGAATCATTGAAGTTGGAGTTGAAACTTGATATTCCGTATATTAGTGGCTTAATATTAGTTTTTTTGAACTTCAATGTCTTCATCGCTTATGTATTATATCTTTTACTAGTTTTAATTATTCTTGAATGTGTTTTTAGCAAAGCTTAATGTTTATATACTTTTTTCAATGTATTTTGCTTTAATTTTATTTTTTTGCAAAAAATTAAGGCTTATGCCTCGAACACCTTGAGACTTATGCCTCGCCTCAATTTCGGGAAAAAACTCCTTGGACCGCCTCACGCTTTTTAAACCTTGGTTGCTGCAGGTAAAACTCCTCATTTGGGCAAGACATATCGTGATATATCGACAATTTATCGGTATCGACAATGTTCGGTAATGCAGACAATGCGATTGCATATGCGTATGTGGTCACCCTCTGAACCGTATATGACATATGTGGTCATATACGGCCCAAAAAACCTATATGGGCTGCATAAATAGCATATGCGGTTGCATATTAGGTCCATATGCGGTTGACCTATTATGAGATTCGGATAAGGATTTGATTATCCAATCGAACCCCACTTTAGGTGAAAAACCTTTCAAGCCTTGCCATTTCACTAATTTCGAAACCCTCAAGTCTTTAAAATCCCTGTTCCCGACTCCTAGCTACCTCTTCACCGCTTCCTCATTACCTTGATACTATACCACCTTCACAGCAACTCTGCCTCCGTTGCGATTCTTTCGTTGGGCTATTGTAAGCCCAATTGGGCTATTATATTTTTGGTCCAATTGGACCACATTTTCTTTGTTCAAAAAATGGAAAAAGAAAAAAAGAAAAAGAATAAAAGACACGTACATACAAAAGCCGTATGCAAATTGCAAGAAAAAATGCGAGAAAAGAAAAAAAATGAAACGGCTAAAAATGGAAATAGCTGAAAAAGGAAAAATAATAATTTGAGAAGCTGGAAAAAATATCGGTATTTGGGATGTTTTATTCTCTCCCCATATTTATGTATTATTTTGTCTTCTCCCAACTTTGTCGATGTTGATTTTCCGACAAGTGTGGGAGAAAGGAGGAGTATTGTGTAGAGTCACAGGTCTGTTACAGATTCAGATGTCTAGATTCCAGGCCAACCATATTTTCCAGACTCTACAGATGATCAGATAGTCAGACTCGACATCAGATGTTTTCCGAGTCTTCATGTACACATGTTTTGCCATATTTTATTGTGGTCCCCATCATTCTTATTTTCGGCCAGAGTTTTCATGTGAGCCACAGGGACTCCAGAGTAGAGGACCATTCCTTATGCCATATTGGCAAGGTTTTCACGTGGTATCATAGGGAATCCAGAGTAGAGTACCATTCTCTGAGCCAGATGGGAGAGACCCAGTTCTCTAATGAGGAGACTCCGGGCACAAGTTCAGACTCGATGGTCAGATTCCGAGTCCTCAGTTTGACTCACACTTTAGCCTTGTTCGTCCTCCTCACATGCACGCCATGAGAAGCAACGTCCTCGACAACAACCGACAGTTGTGCGCATTGAGTTGATATTGTCTGTAGTGTCTTGTAGCGTGAGTTGTGTTTCTTTCTGTTTGTCCAAGCTGAGCATTGCATGCTCCAGCTTGAGCGGGAGTGTTGGAGTATTTGGTTGTGCGTCTCTTATGTTGTATATGGATAAATGGATACCTCCAGGATCCATTTACTACATCCAGTTGTTTAGTCCCACATCTATCAGTTTGGAGATGCGGAGACTCCGTGGGTGCTATATAGAGCCCCACACCCCTGTAGTCAGATGAGAAAAAGGAATGTAATATCCGCCCCTTTGAGGGCTTCTCCCGTGGTTTCATCCTGCTCCTTAGGGAGTAGGGTTCCACATAAAAATCATGGTGTTCAATGTTTATATTTCCGTTCTTATGCTCTGTTTATCATTATCGCTTCCACATTCCTATTTTCTAACAGTTGCAGTGCCTTCGCCTTCGCAACGCCTTTGACATCGCAGTGCCTCCACCTCTGTCGTGAGTCCTCCGTCGCGGTGTGTCCTCTTCCGCAACACCTCCTCCTCTGCGACTCCTTTGCCTCTTGGTTCATCCTTCGCAGTGACTCCTCCGCCTCGCGACTTCTGGGTGCTTCTTCCGCTCGGATCACCTTGCCATTATCAACTGTAAGCATTCCAGGTACCATTATGGTTTCATGCTTTTTTTGATAAAAAAATTTATTTTAGAATATTTTTTGATATATATCTATAGCACATGTAAAGTGAATTGTTTTGTTTCTTTAAATTGAACTCAATTAAATTAAACTGGACTCTTAAAATTAATTTCATTGATTTCTGAAAAGTTCAATTAAATTGAATTTATTGATTTCTGTTAGGAAAAAATTTAAAATTACTATGTAATTAGAGATACTATGATGCATGACATTTGTTATTACTTTAATTTGCCATAAAACAATTTAAACTGAGCTTGATAATGTGCTCTCTTTTTGTTGATTTTTAATATATTTAGTTTCCGTATGCCCATTTCATTTTATGAACTGGTGCCCCTAATTTGATATCCTATTTTGTATCTCATACTAGTAGGAATCATATGCGATAAATCAGAGGAGGCTAGTTAGGCAATTATTCGGGTATTTGGGAAGAAAGGCTGAGTTAACCCAGGTCAAAGGACCCGAGTCCAGCCAATCAGAACGCAGACCTGAATGCATCCAAACAAAAAAAACAAAAACGTAAATAAATAAAAATAAATAGAAAATAAACAGAAAATTTATTTAAATTTAAAGGTTTTCAAAATAAAGAATGTAAATAAATTAATAAGTAATTTTATGATGATTTTTAACAAATTAAATTAGTTAATTTATATGGTTACAATATTTAAATACACTTATTTATAGGTATAAAATACCTATATATACAATATACATATTTTTAATTATTTTTACAAATATATACATTATTTTATATTTTATATATTTACAGAATAATAAAAGAATTTTAAATATATTTTTATTTTATTTTTATGAATTTTATATAAGGGATTTTATCCTTGTGCCCATCTGAGATCTCGCAATTTCAGTTATGCCCCTATCTTTTTGGTAATATCAGTTGTGCCCCTCACTTCTTTCTCTGTCATCAGTTGTGCCCTTCCGTCAGATTGACTGTCAATATGTTGACTTAACCATGGTTTTTTCAAACCTTGGTGCAGTTAAGAGGGGTACTATTGTCCAGACTTCTTCATCTTCTTCCCCCTCCATTTGTCCTTCTTCCTTTCTCTTCAAAATTTCTCTCTCTTAATTACACATTCATGCATCCATCAAATCTTTACAATTTTTGCATTTTCACGGATATATCACTCACTACGGATCAAACAGTGAATTTTATTGAATTTTTTGATGAATTTTAATGAATCAGTTAATCAAAAATTTATCTCAAATTAAAAAAACTGAAAGTTCTGGAGGTGACCTAGGGACGGCGGACTAGAGGATGACCCGGGGGCGCGGGGGCAGCGAGGCTAGGGGGCACGGGGTCGCAGGAGCGCGGGGGAGGCAGGGTTGCGGGGCCTGGGGGCACGGGGGAGGCAAGACAGGGGATGCAGGGGTCGTGGGGGGAGGCAGGGCAGGGGGTGTAGGGGTCGGGGCTGGGGCTGAGCGCGGAGGGGAGGTGCGGGGCTGGGCACGGAGGGGAGGTACAGGGGGCAGTGCGGTGGCGGAGGGGAGGTGCGGGGCTGGGGTTGGGCGCGGAGGGGAGGTGCAGGGGACAGTGCGGCGGCGGAGGGGAGGTGCGGGGCTGGTGTTGGGCGCGGAGGGGAGGTGCAGGGGGTAGTACGGCGGCGGAGGGGAGGTGCGGGGCTGGGGCTGGGCGCGGAGGGGAGGTGCAGGGGACAGTGCGGCGGCGGAGGGGGGAGGTGCAGGGGGCGGAGGGAGGAGGTGCGAGGCTGGGCTGGGTGAGGGGAGGTGCAGGGGGGGGGGGTGCGGGAGCGGAGGAGGAGGAAGACAGAGGCGAGGCACGTGGGCGAAGCTGGAGGTTCAGGGGAGGCTGCACGAGAGCTAGAGGAGGAGGAGGGAGGAGCTGTGAAGGAGGAAGAGAAGGGAGGAAGAAGACTGAAGAGGATGAGGAAGAGGGTATAAAATGACCATATAACCCTTTTTAAAAAATTAATACCGCTTATGTCCTCAAAGTTAATGTCCGTTTGGACTGTGGATGGACGGTCACTAACCCGAGGGGCACAAGTGATAAAATAGCAAGAAGTGAGGGGCACAACTGATATTACCAAAAAGATAGGGGCATAACTGAAATTACGAGGTCTCAGAGGGGCACAAGTGATAAAATCCCTTTATATAATGAGGCAAATAAGTATACATATGTACAATATAGGTACATTATACCTATGTTATAAATACAATTATTTTATTTTTGATTATTTTTAATTTTATTATTTTTATTTGTATTTATATAAATAATATAAATTATATACATAATAATAAAAATATAATATGTGCAAAAATTACATAAATAAATAAATAGACTTATAAGTACACTATATGCATATAGGTACAATAACACTCTAAAAGGCCGAATTTCACATCTTAACTCCAAATTTTATGAAACTACTTTCATTTTAAAGCTTATTTAATATTAAACGCAATAAAGTGAGTTTGATTTATTTTGAATTTATATGGAGTAGATATTGATCTTTCATTTGGCTTTGCGACTTTTTCTTTAGTGTTGTCCCTTTTATTTTGTACGTGGTTTCTTTTTGCAATTATTTTTATTATTTAAAATACTTTTTTATATACAAGTTTCATGAAGAAGACATTTTTATTGGAGATTGGATTGATGATAAATAAATTAGTACAAGATATATACATTATGAACAATGTTGAATATGTGCATGTGAATTTAATTTTCTGATTTTTTTAGACATTAATGACCCTATCTCCCCCTACTTTATACTTGTTGATTAGGTCAAGACCTGACCTACTCTCGAGGTCATGATCAACGTGTATTATTTCATATATACAATCTTCTTTTTTCTTTCTTTTTCTTTGATTTCTTTCTTTATTTATTTTGGTTAAATTAATGATAATAATACACTATTAACAAATGACATTAGATTATTAAGGAGTGAGAATTAATGCTATGTACACGTGTTTCATAAGGGATTCCAAAATATATGAATAAAGATGATGAATTGATGATTCATCATAGGGCACAAGCTCCGGTGTAGGATCGTCGCTCTGATATCATATGGCAAGGGAAAATCGAATTCATGATTTCATTGTGACCGTGGGGCTCTCTCATATAGGAGAAAAGACCAATGGGAAAATCACAAAGTAGACAGATGAATAAGAAATATGAATAAAAGACAAATAAGGACAACTATCTTAACACAACTTTTAAGATTTCATGCACATATTACGGGGTTATGCGAGACAACCAGTGGCATCTTGCTATAGAGTAGAAGATGGTTGCCCTACAGTTGTGCAGTATATGGAGCTTGATTACTGCCTCTACTAGGTCTTCTGTAGTTGGTTGCAATTGAGATTTTACATTGAACCGTCATGCAGATGGTCCTATTGATTGCTACAAGGCTACTCTTATGGGTCATTGGTTCACCCAGGCTTATGGGGTAGATTATCATGATATGTTCTCTCTTAGGGCACGTTATTCTACCCTTCGATTCCTTCTTTCAGTTGCAGTGATACGAGATTGGTCTATGCCCCAGCTTGATGTGAAGAATGCATTTTTATATGGGGACCTGCAAGAGGAAGTCTACATACAACATCCACCTATATTCGCTGCTGAGGAGGAGTGTCAGAAGCTTTGCAAACTTCATAAGGCTATCCATGACCTTAAGCTGAGCCTTAGAGCATGGTTCTAAAAGCTCTCAGACTAGATAGGACAACTGAGCTTCACAATATAAATTGCAGATCATTCAATCTTTGATGATGTTATTATTACAGGATATAATGTACATGGTATTAGTGCAGCTAAGGAGTTCCTTGGTCAGCTGTTTGTCACCAAAGAACTTAGCAATTTACGATACTTCACATGGCTTGAGTTCGCCATGAACCAACAGGGTCTTGTGACGATCTAAAGGAAATTTACTACTGATCTCCTCTCAGAGACCGGCATGGTAGATTGCAGATTTACCACTCCTTTGTGGATTCCAGCATGAAGCTATTTGTGATGATGCAGAGGAGGGTGGATAAGAGGAGATACAAAGAACTCGTTGAGAAGCTCCTCTTTGTGACCATTACCAAGCCAAACATTCCTTTTGTTGTGAGCAAAGTTAGCGAGTATATAAAGCAGGAAAGACATGCACATATAGATGTGATTCACATGGTTCTGAGGTATCTGAAGTCCTCTCCAGGTACTGGATTGCTCTTTAATCGGGGGACATCTCTGTCCATCACGGCATGTGTAGACGCAGACTATGTCGAATGCCTCGAGGATATGAAATCTACCTCTGGCTTTGTAGTGTTCATAATGAGCTCTTTGGTGTCATGAAAGAGCAAGTAACATATTATGGTTGGCAAATCTAGTGTTGAGTCAAAGTACATAGCCATGACGTAAGGGAGCATTAAGATTGTTAGAAAATAGGATGCAGAAGCGTATCCGAATAATAAAGAACTAAACTTAAGAACAACGAGATTTTACATGAAACCCTACTCCCTAAGGAGCGGGATGAAATCACGGGAGAATGCCTCAAAGGGCTGATCTATGCATTGCACTTTCTCATATGACTACAGGGGTGTGGGTTGACTACAGGGGTGTGGGGTTCTACATATAGCCCCCACTGAGTCTCCACATCTCCAAACTGGTAGATGTGGGACTAAACAACTGGATGGGGTAAATGGATCATGGAGGTATCCATTTACCCATCTACAACTCAACAAGCACACAACCAAATATTCCAACACCCCCCTTCAAGCTGGAGCATTGATGAATCCATGATTCTCACTCTTTATTCTTTTATTTTAGCTCTTCTTTTTGGTAAAACCTCTTGTAAATACCTGTAAGTTCTATAACTTAGCATGTTACGTGCCCTTGTTAAATATGCATAATTAGCATGTATTTTGCAAAAATAAAAGAATAAAGGATAAGGAAAAGAATGAGGTATTTAAATAAATACAGAGTGACCCAAATCCCAAGAGAAGGACAAGACTTGACCTGATCGCAAATTAAGTAAGTAGAGAGAGATAGGGTCTATTATGTACTGTACATATCACCCATACTTGTACATATTATTTATTTATGTATTTTTGACAAAACCAAAGTATTTTATTCTTTTATTCCCTTATATATAGCTTTAATAATATTATAAAAATAAAATAAAAATAAAAATCAGAAGACAAAAAGAAAAATAAAAATAAAATCATCAAACCTTTGTATAAGATATACATGTACATATCACATCCACTATTTATTATATACCTTTAAATAATCTATAAAAATAAAATAAAAATTATTTTATACTCCTAAAATTATGTTGTAAACAAATAAAATATAAAATAAAGGTATTTCTATAAAGTTAATAAAATAAAAATACTTGTACAAAATACCTAGGTATATTTAACCTGTATATAATATTATATACTGTATATACACTATTTTATTTTTCATCACTGTCACCGGAGCGAGTTCTTGCAGATCTTCTTCCCACCGTTGGATGAGTTCCCCGCCAGATTTCATCACTGTCACCCGACAGTGTCAGCTTTGGAGTTGTTAGATCTGACGCATCTGACGCACACGTTCTAGACAAATCTTGAGCTGTCAGATCTACAACAAGAGTCGATCAGCACCATACATTGCCTGCCTCCACGCGCGCCACGTGCCCTTACCCTGGGTATATTTCATTTTTTATCCCGCATGTTTCTCTATTTAGTTCTAGTCCATTAAATAAAAGTGTAGTTAAGAACTTTTACAGTCAGGACCTCGTAGTTTACAGTATTTGCATTTTAGTCCCTCCGAATCTGAAGCACGTATATGCTCACATGATTGTTGGGTTATTTATAGTTCTTGCCCTTGAACTTTTATGCTATTACTACTTGAATGTTGAGTTTCTAAAAATTGCATTTATGCCCCTGTGCGTACAAAATTGAGCATGTGCGTGATTTGAGTGGACTTTTTGCAGATTGACCCCGAGCTTTTATATTGTGTTATTGATTCGGTCCAAGAACTTGAAATAATTGCGAATAGGTCCTTGTGAACTGTGCTTAATTACTTGCTTTATTTTGAACTTAATAAATATTACATTAACTCGAAAAATGACATAAAAATTATCATTGGCTCCTATAGTGTGTAATATTTACTGTAATTTTGTTGGGTTGGTAAATTTGCATTTTCTATTTTTAAAAATTCAGAACCCCTAAAAATGTCCCTATTTGCCTTATAAACATTATAAAAATTTGAAAAGTGCCTTGAAAATTCTATAAAAACTACTGTGTGGGTCTATTATTGTGCTTTAACTTCTGTGTTAATTTTGGTTCGAAAATTGACTTTAGAAATCCTAATCGCAAAACAACCAAAATCTTATAAAAATCATATAAAATCAAAGAAAAAAATCCAAAAATTGTAATTTTAGTTCTTTTATAGCTTTTATCCTCTATTTTATCATACAATTGCTAATAAGGAATTTAGAGCATTTTAATTATTTTTAATATGCAATTTAGTCCTGACTGTGCACTAAACATTTGAAAAATGAAAGAAAATTACCAAAAATACTTTAAAAATCAGAAAACTCAAAAATATTTTTACTTTAATTTTCTGACTATTTTTGGTTAATTAGAAAAGTCCAAAAATGATTGTTGTGTTTGCTTTCTTTGAACTATGTGCTTGTGTGCTTTATTCAAAAATTTAAAATCTAAAAATTAAAACCACTAAAAATTATTTTATTTTGGGAAATTTGACTACATACTTCTCTCGTGCTCCATGTGTTCGACCCTAGTGGTTATACCAGGTAAATAAAATAGCGAACCACTTACATACTTCATTGATTGTATTTCTCCTTGAGTGGTTTTATCTTTCTCGATTGGCTGTGCCTATTGATTGGGGGGGCAACGGCCATTGATTTATCTTGATACTTAACCCTAGTCGGTAGGTCGCTCATCAGAATGACACCGTTATCGGGGAGCACGGCTTAGTAGTTAATTTTCAGTTTTGCTTTACTTATCTATTTGTTATAACAATCTCTGACATCTCTTTGTTTCGCTTTTTGTGCGAGGAACCACCCGAGGGTCATTTCAGCTTTCTGTTGGAGGAGCTTGCATTCGAGGAGCAGAGAGAGAGTACTTATAGCATATAGATAGTTTATTTTCGTAACATTTTATTATTGTAATAATTGTGGACTTGGACACTTGCTTGGACACTTAGACTTCAGGGTCTGTTTTGCCGAGTGCCAGCGCACTCGGGGGACCTCACCGCGGTTTTTCGTGGTTTTGTTTTTATCGTATTTTATTCATTTTTTATTCTCGAGATTTTTAACCCCTAGACTTAGGAATTTCTATTGATTGTGACGTAATTAGCTAAGGCCACTAATTGCTTATCTGATCCTATAGATCGTAATTGGACTTAGCTAAAATAAAATTAAAAAAGTTAACTCATTGGGATTAGAGACCACGTGACGAGAGAGGCCATATACAGCGTTGGCAGGATCCATTATAATGGGCACTGATTGTCATCGAAGACCGGATTCCGGTCTCTCTTCCCGATGTTAGCTACTTGTTCTTCACGATCAATAGAAGTTGCTCGTCTAAGGTCGATTTTCTTTTGCATTATATAGGTAGTTTATTTCCTGTCTTTACTTTTATGCGCGGATTACCCTGCATGTAGAGTGCTGAAGTCAGGTACGCATTTCTATCTCTGCATCCATCATTGTATTTGGTCGCACATCGGTTTTTCCGACTTCCTCCCCCTGTTTTATTGGACTCAAAATAACTAAGGAAATTGGAAAATTCGTTAGGCGTTGTTTTATTCAGAAAAATATATAAAAAGTGATAACTAAATAAAATTGGGACTGCTAATGCAAACTTTACCCTAAAATACACTTCACTTAAAAATTCTTGTTTTGAGGAGAGTCAACCCATCATTAGTTGATTTATTTTTAGCGAGAGTGATCCACACACTAGGTAGAGTCATACCTGAACTCTCTTTAGACTACCGGTCTTGTGGTTGGTTGTTCTCCAGTGAGGCATTCACCGGGTAGCTGGTAATCGGTCCGGGACTTCCTTAGCAGAGTGGATAGATCGGGTAGCCAGTAAACGATCCGCGATCCATACTGGCTGGGAAAAACTAGACGTGGGATTGGGCCAGTCTCCTGGGAGCATCGGGTTCCAACAACTCGCTTAATCGCTCTGATAGATTGATTGATAACCTAAATAAAAATTGTCAAGATTAACGGCTGATTTCTCACGGCCATCAGCTCGAGTGTTGAGTAGGTGAATAAGGGGTTTGATTTCTTATCTTGTTTGCATTCCAGATCTCATCTTCATAGATCTCCAGGTCAAGATGATGGGGAGGAGGTCCCTTAGGCTGCCTTTGACACCACCGCTTTCGAACACTCCTCTCCATTCATCTAGGGCGGCTTCGGAGAGTTCAGACCCGCTCTCCGAACCCGAGTTCGCTACCACTTTGTTCCCCCTCGACCACACTTCTACCAGTCCTGAGTTGACAGAGCAGAGGCCAACACAATATGTGCTCATTTGACGGCACCTGAGTTAGGGTCTTTTACCTTTGCAGAGACCCAAGAGATGGCCAGCAATGAAGGACACACCGATGAGCAGCCTCAAGGATCATCATATGTACTTGACCATGCCGCCATCAACAACACACTCTTAGCCTCCCTAGAGACCATGCATCGACAGATCAGAGACCAGGCAACATTTATGGACGAGGTACGACGAGAGCTAACGCAGATGCGAGCCGGCAGAGTATAGCCGTAGAGACCAGCTGGTGGGAAGATACCAACAGTTGGAGGAGGAGACGTACGACCTGAGGATTATCAGGAGCTCTCGAGACAGCCATGCACGATGAGGCAGTTGCACAATCCTGGTGAAACTCTTATCCACCGTTGGATCCGGTTACCGAAGATCCTGGGCGATTTCGAGCTTCGCCCTCGGACTATCCAGCTTTTGCTCAAGTTACATTGGCTAGCCATCGAGGAGCTGCACCTCCCTCTGCATGAATTCGAGATGATTTGCAGTACTGTCCACGATTAAGATTTGTGGACGAGTACACGATTAAGATGACCACCTTCCCGTTCTCCTTAGTTGACAGAGCAGCCTACTGGCTGAAGCATTTGGAGAGGTATGTTACTACCTGGGAGTAGCTCTGGACCGAGTACTTGAACTAGTATTATTCACTAGGCCAGAGAGAGCTCATCGACCGATGTCCACATCACGAGATATCCAAGTCCAACCTAGTTCAGAGCTTCTTTTGTGGGCTGACATCGGAGCTGTAAGGGCTTGTAAACACCTCATGTAGAGGTTCTTATTTTGCCAAGGATGATGACCAATTCTGGGCCATCTATGAGGAGATGGTAGAGAATTACACAGTGATGTCCCATACTTGGGTCTACACTCAGGGGAAGCCCCTTCCTCAGGCAATTTCATATCAGCGGATTGCACGCGTTGATGCGGGTCCTTCTACTTCGTCAGCAACAGCACAGGCCGAGTTCTCAACCGCTGACATGGACATCATCAGCGCGAAGCTGGACCACATCGAGATCATTGAAAAGAAGCAGTGCCAGGGTCTCAACCAGATTGATCAGTTGACACCGATACTGAGTGACCTGAAGACCCAGATCATGTGTCTCCAGGAGGCATAGACGGCTTCCCAGCCTCGTCTCAAGTTACGGGCCGATCCAGGGAGCAGTTCTACCCAGCCTTATGCCACATACCACTAGGTTCACCACATGCAGGCAGAGCATGTCCAGCCGCCCCAGTACTACCAACAGCCACCACCATCTGTGGATACTCAGATGGCGGTCTACAGTCGGATCAGCCCCTGGCAGCCATCCCCCCTCCACACTTTGAGTAGGAGATGTTGATGAAAGTCAACGGGACTTGGTACGATCTGTACCAGCAGTAGCTCGGGATCCGTCGCGATCATTCCGGATTTAGATGGTCCACCGGAGGTACCTCTTCCCAGCAGCAGCCTCCAGCTCAAGCAGGGCAGAGCAACCAACAGCAGCAACAGCCCCATCACTCCCAACAGTACCACCGGCAACACCAGCAGGGTCTTCGTCCCTCATACCAGGGACAACAGTGGAGGCAGATCCCAGCTTCCCCCTCATTACCAGCAACTGTCTCAGCTTCATTTCCAGCAAGGCAACCTGTCCGATTCTCATGGACCTGTCTATGAGAACCCAACCTTGATGACCTCGCCCACTTACTGACAAGCAGGCATCTTTACAGCAAGAGATGGACGAGTTCCGGCAGGAGATGAGGGAGATTATCAAGGGCATGACCGCCATACCCGCTCAGATCGAACCAAATCCGAACAATCTCAAGAGGAAATCTGAGCAGGTATATTTTACAAAGACTACAACTTCTAGTGATACTTTGGGTGATATATCTTTCTGTGTTTGATGCTGATTTTGTGACACTTAGGAGCGGTAGGATGCCACCCGATGGCGCCTCGTTTGAGCGACGGCCTCATGGAGATTCTAGAGCACTAGACGAGGAGGATAGTGGTGCTGATGCCGCTCATGACGATGGTGATGGTTGTGCTGAAGTCACCAAGGATATAGATCCAACCGACGGTACTGAGGCTGTCGTGATTCCAGATGCAGATAGTGGTACTGATGCCACTAGTGTTCCAGTTGCTGAGCCAGAGTACGACGCTGATGCCGCAAATCCAGATGTTGTAGGTGGTGTTGATGCCACCAACTTTCATTCAGTCGTGTTACCTCCTTTTGTATCTCAGGACAGAAAAATACAAAAAAATCGAAAAATCGAAAAAAACAAAAATATGAATAAAAGAAAGGATTCTGTATTCCCTACGAGTCCATATGTGTTGTATGATGATATTGTTATGGATTCATCTTCTACATGTTCAGGAGCCTATTCCTAACCCTCATCTTTCTGGAGAGGGTCAAGCCATCCCCTTTCCTCAGGCAGTCCGCTTAGCGAAGAGGAATAAACCAGAAAATCCCAAAAAGAGACACCATGTAGAGTTCAGTCAACAGATGATTGATTGATTGCAAATTCAGCCGACTCTATAGGAGGCACTAGAGCACATCGCCCTCTTCAAGAAAAACTTGAGAGAGAAGACCACGATCCGCAGGAAGAGGAGGAAGCACAATGCAGAGATCCATGTGCTTACTCGTGCCACTTTCTTTGCCATTCAGAACCGATTGCCAGCTAAGAGACCAGATGCAGGAGCTCCATATGTCAGATGCCATACGGTTCGATCGTACCTTATTAGACAACGGTCTTTTATCAACATTCCTCCGGTAGCCTTACTCGACTGATTCGAGTTTGACCCTCTTCAATAGAGCAGGACAATCGTTTAGTTTGCTGGTAGCTCTGTCAAGAGGCCGAAGGGGTTATTGAAGGACGTGGCTGTCACAATTCAGGGCCTGAAATTCTCCGTGGACTTTGTTGTAATGGATATGGAGATCCCTGCGTCTGTGATGGATACCCCCATCATATTAGGACGTCCATTCTTAGCTACAACTAAGGCGGTATCCGATCATGATAGCAGGAAAGTATACATTCGCGTTGAGGGCGAAAGTGTACAAATAGAGACGATCAAGGAGACCAAAGCGAGAAATTCAGCCTGCTCAAGCAGTTGAGCGATTCAAAGCAGATGACAGATGCAGAGCGAGATGTCCATCAGGAGTGCGATTTTGTGATCACCGATGATGAGGCAGTTTGGTCAGACCCAGCAGCACGAGCCCTTGTCACGCCTTCTGATATGACCGATTTACAGATTTTGGCAGACGAGAGTTCAGAGAGCACACTCTTGGCAACAGATACATTCGAGGCTGATGATCGTGGTCAGGATAGCGAAGCAGAGTATATTTCATGTTTTTCTGATTCAGATCCCTCGGATTCAGGCATTGATTGGTATGATTTTGATAATTATTTGTCATGTATGATTCCTTTAGAGCCGTCATTTGGGACAAAGAACGGGCCGATGCAGATGACAGATACACTAGCAGAGCCGTCTTCATCAGATTCACAGGTGTAGCGAGAGTTCTCTCATGCAGATCTGGTAGCCATCATTCAGTCATTTCAGAAACCAGATTTGCCAACTCCCAGTTGTCCAGAACTAAAGACCTTGCCGCAGTCAATGAAGTATAGAATCCTTGCGGGTGAGACAGAGATGTCCCAGTCATCATATCAGCAGATTTGACTGGAGATCAAGAATCTCGTTTCATGGAGGTTCTTCAAAGGAACCGCAAGGCGATTGGATGGAGCGTAGCTGATCTCAATGGGATAATTCCGACCCTGTACTCCACCACATTTATCTCGAAGAGGATGTCAAGCCATCGCGTGAGTTTCAGCGACGGCTGAATCCAAATCTTCGAGATGTGGTCATTAAGGAAATATCAAAGTGGTGGAGCATCGATTTTATATACCTCATCTCCGAATCCAAGTGGGTTAGTTCATTACATGTGGTCCCAAGAAAACATGTATCACTACAATTATGAGCGAGTCTGGAGAGGAGATAGCTATCCGGGCACCCACTTCTTGAAGGGTTTGTGTGGACTACAAACGATTGAATTAGGCTACCAAGAAGGATCATTTCCTACTACCATTTATTGAACATATCATCGAGAGGATAGCTGGGAAGAGTCACTATTATTTCCTTGAAGGGTACTCCAGACACAATCAGGTGGCAATAATGCCCGAAGATTAGGAGAAAACGGCATTCACCTGTCCGTTTGGGACGTATGCCTTTAGACGGGTGCCCGTTGGTTTATATAATGCTCCGGCTACATTCCAAAGGTGCATTCTTTCCATTTTCTTGGACATGGTGACTGATTGTTTAGAGGTCTTCATCGATGACTTTTCGGTCTACGGCAACGGGTTCGATGCTTGTCTTGATTGCCTAGACCATGTACTTCAGCGTTGTATAGAGGTCCATCTTATATTATCTTGGGAGAAGAGCCACTTCATAGTTACTCAAGGGATGGTGCTTGACCATACATCTACAATAGGGGTATGTAGGTCGATCTGACCACGGTAGATATCATCAAGAAACTCACTTCACCGTCCAATTCACGACAGTTGCGTTCTTTTATGGGGCATGTTGGTTTCTACCAACGATTCATTCCGGAATTCGGTCGTATTACCCGACCGCTCACTGATTTGCTAACGAAAGACACCGAGTTCATTGTAGATAATAAGTGTCTAGCGTCATTTGAGACTCTCAAGGGACTTGTTGTCGAGGCTCCTGTCCTTCAGCCACCCGATTGGTCTCTCCCATTCGAGATCATGACGGATGTTCTGATTTTGCCATAGGTACTGTGTTAGGATAGATTATGGATGGATTGCCTTTTGCCATACACTATGCTAGCCGGACTTTGGATGCTGCTCAACGGAATTATACTGTTACTGAAAAAGAGATGCTAGCCGTAGTCTTTGCTTTGGACAAGTTCTGATTGTATATTCTTGGTTCTAGAGTGATTATCTTTACAAATCACATCGCCATTCGATTCGTCATGGCAAAGAAGGATGCCAAAGTCAGATAGACCAGGTGGATTCTTCTACTCTAGGAGTTTGACATAGAGATTAAGGATAAGCCTGAAGTCAAGAGTGTGGTGGCGGATCACCTCTCCCGTTTAGAGAATCTTGAGGATTCAGATCAGATTGCACCTATTACGGAGACCTTCCCAGATGAGTGATGAATCTGTGATTCATCACTCTTAAAGTTAAAAATAGAGCCTTGTTTCCGAGTAATTAGGAGCATATTTCCACCAAAATTGCATAATTAGCATTCATGCATGCATTGATAACATTTGCATTTTAGCATTCGCATCTGCATTCAATAAAAAGCCAAATTCATATGTAAAAAAATCATCTATCTGTATATATTTTATACTAACCCTACAACCTATAATTGTACTCTATACAGTATATATCACTAACAATAATACAAGAAAAATACCTAAAAAATACTAACCTATAACTTGGACAAATAAAACCCCAAACCAAGTTGGAGACCATGGACCTTAGAATGCACATATCTTTCTCATACAGCCTCCGATCTAGGTCTACTCACTTTTAAATTAATACACATTCAGAGACCTTCAAAATGAGACCGATTTCATTTAAATCGGAGCTCGTATGCAAAACTTGTGTTTTGGGGCTCCCATTGTATACTATATGTATGTATACTTGTACCCTTGTATTTTATTACTTTATTCGACCTCATTTCCGTTTTCGGCCAACATGAAACTTGTAGATCTCATCGAGATCTACAACTTTCATGTTTTGAGTTTTTTCAAATTCGGCCATCTTCTCCCTCTTATGCTACATTTCTTCCTTAGCCAATCAGATTGGGCCACTTAGCGCCCTCTGGTTGCGCCACACGGCCCACTCAGCCGCCCGCCACGCGCCTCGTTTCCTGATCGTTAGAGCACCTTCTTCTTCAGATTCGGCCCTACATTCCGCGACCCCTCTCAACCGCACGATCTCCCCCCCGATCCCATCCAGACACACATCTCCGCCTCCTTCTCAACCCTCCACGTGGTCACATATCCACCGCCGGATTTTTCTCCAGACACCTCCATCTCAACCGTCAGCTCCTGCTCAACTGACGACCTTTGGATCTTCACTCCTGATCTCATCCCCGCCGTCTGTCTCTGCCTCACTCTCCTTAAGCCACGTGTAATTATCATGGCCGCTGGATCTTGGCCCCGATGATTCTAGATCTCATCCGCTCATCCCCGCTCAATCGACGACCCTTCGATCCTACGCCAGAGCTAATCTCCACCGTTCGCCAGCGCCCGCGCCTACACCCACCACATGACACCCTCCATCGCCCTTCGATCTAGCCCGCTTGATCTAATCTTCACCGCCCGCTGGTGCCTCGCTCAGAGCCGTTGGATCACTAGATCCAACGATCGAGGCATCGTGTCCAACGGTCGAGGCATCGTCTCCTACCTCCGAAAGAGCCTCGCCCACGTCGCCCCCACCTTGCGACGGCTCCTCCCCCTTCCTATTCTTGGCGCCACGACAACCACCTTCTCCGCCCATCAACACCTCCACGATATCGTACATATCTCCCTCATCCTCTCCAGCAACGATGATCTCCATGACACTCTTCCTCGTCGCTCCACACACTCCACGAACATCACCTCCCCATCACCTGGACCTCCACCTTCTCCCTTTAAATACTCTGCCTCCGGCCACTTTCCAGCCCATCCGCCCTTGCACGAGAGTTCCTAGAGCTCGAGTCTTCCTATCTGTGACAGGGATTAGGTTAGAATCCGAGTGACGACAGAGAGTCATCTCCGACGAGATCCACGGTGTAGTACGTCGTGTCGCAGCTTCTTCGACGAGCTGCACGAGCTCGAGTCCGCTGGCAACCCTCGAGCGACGACCAGGAGCTCTTCCCTGAGCTTCCAACCCCAGGTAGCTTCCTCCATATTCTTCTCCAATCTTCATCTTCTCCCTTTCCGATTTTATCTTATTTTTCCCGTCATCTCCGCTCGACATCACCGTTCTCCGTCCATCGCTCAAGCTCCGCATCAAAGATGCCATCTTCGCGCCACACTCCGTTCATTTCCACGACCCATCGAATCATCCCCGACCGCTGCTCCGCCCCTCACAGCGGAGAAGCTCGCCAGCAGTCACCCTCTTCATGCCTCAGGCCTCACCAAACTCGCACGCACCCCACGAGCACGATGCACTTGATTTTTGGCACGAACTAACCCTGTAGGGACCATTCTCTTCATTGGTTGGAACCATCACTGGAGCGACTTCGAGCTTCATCGCCACCAGCCTACAGACCTCCCCAGCCGCTTTCAGACGCTCCGACGGATCACTGAGGATTCCACGATCATTCTCATCTATCCAGGAGCCACCGCCGAGCTTCATCGACCACGGGCGAAGGCGGCGGAGCAAGGAGCCCATCGCCGGAGCCCCGCCAAGTCCGTCGCAGGAGGCGGCGGACCGGAGAAGACGACGTACAGATACCGTTGGATCTTCCTGATCTGACGGTCCTGATCAAGACACGTTGCCCGCTTCCCGCCACCGTTGGATCAGGAGGATCCAACGGCCATTACTCTGCCACGTCGCATCTGCTTCGACATCCAGATACCGTTGGATTGATCGCCTTCCAACAGCCCGCATCACGCCACATCGTCAGCCATCACCACCGTTGGGTCGACCTCGATCTGACGGTCCCTTAGGCGCCACGTATTCAGCTCTACCAGCCGTTGGATCTATTCAGATCTAGCGGTCCAGATTGCGCCAACGTAGCCACCCTCCGAGCCCCTTCCCCGACCCTAGGCTCGGAGCACCCAAAGCTAGGTCGAACCTCCAAAGCCACTCGAGCCTCCGCCCGAGCCTCCTACGTCTCCCGAGCCTAACTCCTCACGTGTATCACACATGAGGGCTGGGTAATTTGCATCGAGGCCCCTGCAAATTTCATTTTATGTTTTGTATTTTGGTCCCTTTGTTTGCACGCATACGTTGGTATCCATTTCTCATCGTTTTTAAATTCCAAAAATTGCATGTTGCAGTTTAACTTGTCCTTTATCTTTTTGACACATGTCCTATTTTAGTTGCATTGAATTTAATAATATTATTTTGGTGGAATTTGACATATTTTTCCCACTGTGTGCCTTTTATTTATTATTAAATCATTTTTTGCTCCAAAAATCACCATAAAATCACATTAGACTTAGATTAAGTTTCTCTACACTGTATCTAAAACTCATTGCATTTGCACGCATCACGAGGCCTGAATAAATCAAATAGTATTTTGCCTAATTGTTTTTTAGTAGGTCCAATTTACATTAATTTTTAGGTTTATCAATTTTTCTGGATTCATCTCACATAGACCTATCTAGGATAATTTTTCTATTTAAAAATAATGTGCCTTGGTATTTATTAAAATTAATTCTGTAAAAACTACCCTGCATTCATATTAAATTCATTTTTAATTCATTTAGTGTCTAAAAATTCCAAAAAAAATTGTAGTAGCTTAGTTTCGTAACATTCCATATTCTGGCTAAGTTTCATTAATTTTGGACTTTATTTGACTATCCTTCTAATTTAACTTAAAATTTGGCTTAAAATTGCAGTGTCTTTCTTTTAATTGCATTAAAAAGTATGAAAAGACCAAAAATATTCTTCTGTAAATATGATCTCTATATTAACTAAAAATTACCTAAGAAGACATCTGCCTATCTGAGTTCGACCTTGGGCTTGCCCAAGTAAAATAAATATGCCGCTTGAGTTAATCGAACATTAAATTTGAGTGGTTTTTAATGAAGTCTCGATTACCCGACTGTAACGAACGACAAACCTAATTCGATTGATAAAACATTTGAATTAACAAGGGTAGATGAGGCGGCTTCAAAATGGCGCCGTTGCCGGGGAGGCATGGCTTGGTTAATTTTTAGATAATTTTGAGTTTAGATTTTCCATCCGCGGTAGTCTGATTCTCGGCTTTTCTTGTGAATATTTCTCTGTCATTTATTTTTGTGTATTTTGTGTCATCCTTTATCTGACCTCCATTTATTTTCGTACGAGGAAAACGAGGAGTCGAAGGCACTTCGCTAGGAGAACCGAGGAACTTCATTTAAATAATTTGAGTGATTGTGAGGACTTGTAATTATCTTTCATTTTTTTATTTTTGTATTTTTCCAGCAATTCCCGTTTGGGTTCTCACGCGTGTAAGTATAGTGAAAACGTGTCCCCATGTGCTGTGTAGATTACTTTGCGTAGAATAGACTGCCACTTGCGGCTCTTAGAGCTACTTTAGGACTTACTTGTGCTCGTAAAATTCTAGGACTATACTTCACACTTAAAAGACGCACTTAGACCGCAGATCTTAAACAAATTCAATATGTGCTTCACTCGCTAATAGAACTGCTTGTTTAGGAGCGGCTTTTATTGCTTGCATTGCATATAGTATAAAGTTTTCAATTCTATTATGCATCCTGCATAAAAAGCGAAAGGATTACTGTAAGTCTTCTCTACTTGGCATTTCATCATAGTTTTATCTTGCATCGGCTTTTCTCGACTCCTTCCCTCTTTGTTTTTCAAACTTAGGACAAAAGGAAATTGGGACTGGACGATAGGCGTGCTAGTTGTACTAATCAAGTGATCACCTAATTTAAAACTGGGATTGCTAAACAAAATTGACCAAAAAAATCAATAAAATAGTAAATTCTATTTGCGGGAAATTAACCCCGACCTTGTTTTTACGCTGAGTGAGGGTACTACTGGAGTGTATGTGCACACCCTAAGGCAGAGTCAAAATCCCCGCCTTCCATATTGCGTACCTCGATCCGAGCAAATATCACCGGCTGAACTTTGAGTTCAACTGACCAGCGTCAAGTAGCCTCTGCCTACTCCGATAGGTAGATAAGGGCGAAATTACGGTGCACCGCGATAAGTTGCTAGTAGCCTCTGCCTGCTTCGGTAGATAGATAAGGGCGAAGTTACCGCCTTGTCAGCCTCCGCCTACTCTGTAGGTAGATAGAGGCATATCCTTGAACTTTCGGCTGGTGATAGGAGCGGAGAAAGGAACGGCGTTGATATCTTAGGCGATAGGTTAAACAGGGGAGACGCATCCGGCTTTTAGCCAACTCTCCTATAGGCCGCGTAACCTTTGCTAGTTGCTTGAAAAATTCACACTTAAAATCAACCAGATTAATCGGACTCAATTCGGGTCCTTCACCGTATTGAGTGTGAAAATCAGGGTTTGGATTCATTTGCTTGCTTCAGGTAGGAGTAAAATCCTATCTTACACTCATACTTCTGATTCTTCTTCTCGTCATCCAAGATGACTAACTAGGGGGATATATATTCAAGATTCGCAAATCTTTCTTTGAGCTCCTCACGAAGTTCGTGTTTACCGGTCCAAGCGTAACTTGGGCCAACCCAAGCTCATGACCCTCTTGAGTTTGGGATCCATCATTCTCAGGGTGGTTACCCTCAAACCAACCCTTTTCTCTCCTCCGCTTTTTCCGAGGAAGACCACCGCCTCGGTGAGAATGTCTTCATTGATACGTCCTCTAACCTAGACCATCTTTTTTACCTAGGAGAAGTGGACAAAATGCCGAAGAAGAACACATACGACGAGGAATACAGAGATGATCCCATGCACCAAGTCCTGGCCCGGTTAGCTAGAGCCGAGCAGCTGAATGCCGAACTCATGGCTAGGATGGGACAAGTGATCGAGGCAGAAGGAATTGACCGACCCATGGTAAATGCCTTCAACCCAACCGAAAATGAGATGCATAGCTGGCTAGTACATGTGATCCCCCCTGAAGCGTTCGAGCTGAAGCTCCACTTTCTAAGTCTTCTTCTGAAGTTCAATGGAAATGTCAATGAAGAACCTTATGCTTTCCTTAGAGACTTCGAGCTGGTTTGCAATAACCTTAGTCACCCTAGGGTTGGGCAAGACTACATCAGGCTGAAGGCTACCCCATTTGCTTTAGGTGATAAGGCTGCTCATTGGTTGAAAAATCTCGGGGTAAGATGTACGACCTGGATACAGTTAAAGGATCTATTCTTGAGAAGTTCTACCCGCTCAGTAGGACTAACCAGATGAGAACCAAGATCGCGAGTTTTTCCCACGGACCAAATGAACCATTCCATGAAGCCTGAGATAGATTCATTGACTTAACGCAGAAATGCCCTTGCCACGACATTACAAAAGCGATCTTAGTCCAGACCTTATTCTGTGGCATGACCCCGGAGATGCAGGGGTTAGTGAGTGGAGCCTGTGGAGGAAGCTATCTGAAGAAGAACGAAGATGCCGTATGGAAGATGCTGGAGCAGATGACGGAAACAGACAGATCTCATGCCACAAGGGCCTATCAGTTATCTCCATCAAGCCTATCCAACGAGACAACTCGGAGGACTGTAGAGGATCTAATGGACGACCTCATCCCCAGTATGGGGATAATAGCTGACAAGTTAATCATGGTCGGGCAGATTCACAAGAGGGTCACTAACCTTGAGGCACTTTCACGATTGCCGAAACAAATGGAGGAATTGACTGAGAAGGTAGCCAAGATACGGCTACCTGCCCCTTCTGCACTACCTGTACATGTATATCGAGTCCATCTTGTACAGGGGAAGGTACAGGGGCCTCAGAATAGCTGGGTAGAGGAGCAACAATATACTCAGCAGGAGCAGCACGCACCCCCACAAGTGGAGATAGGATACGAGGATCCTTCGCAGGTGTTTGAGATCAACGAGCTGTGGTACAATCATGACCCCGTCGACAGACAGTCGGGGATAGGGAACGGTCAGCCACACCGACCTTCCCTAGCTTTTCAGGAAACCAGCTCTGTCCCCGTACCGCGCTTCGTACAATCCCGACCCGGACAAGGATACCAGCCTTAACAGCACCTGCAGCAGCGCACGCCAACAGGGCCCACCACCGCCTTCCCATCAGCAGCAATATCGGCTTGGCCAGCAGGACTAATACAGAAACTCGTCCTCTAGTCACCAGCAGCAAGCCCCGCCCACAAATGAATTGGAGTCCCTCACCTTGGCGATCTAGACCCTGACTGATAGGGTCCACCAGAGTTAGAATGACTACATGGATATGAGAACGGATTTGAATCGTGTTTCCCGTACCCAGGACCAACATATGGCGCCAAAGATCCCAATTTCAGCTCAGGTTCAGGCTAATTCAAATAGCCTCAATCAAGGCTAGAACCGGCCACGAGATCAGGTATATTATTCAGATAATCCTCTATCTGAACATGAGATCCTTTTGTACGATAATGTTAATCATATGTCCCTCAGGAGCGGAAGGATCGTGATCGTACCTGATCGGACACGATCACAGGAGGAAGACGCTGCCAAGTCTCTAACTGAGGAGAACTTGGAGGCAGAGGAGCAGCACCACCACCACCGGCAGAAGAAGAGGACCTCTAAGTCCTCGAAGAAGAAGGAGAACAACACCAGCAGTGAGTACGGCGAGACCGATGAGGAGCCCGCACCTCCATCTGTAGAGGATGTCCCAACAGTCGCGGAAGACGCATCACCGGTTTCGCAGCAGAAATTTCCTTTTAGTCAGAGTCAGAATCAGTATCAGTGTCAGAGTCCTGTACAGAACTCAGTTCCTCATTTCAATAAAAATCTTTCAATTTCAGAATCTGAGTTAGCATCAATAATCCATTTCCCCGAGCTCTTAAGGGTGGAAAGAAAAAAACTAAAATAATACAAAAAGATGATCCTGAGATGAGAGAGTTTTGCAATAAATACATCAAGGTCACAATCCCTTTCGATAAGTATGTGGATATGACACCTGCATTCCATGAGTACTTTAAGGTGAGATGCACACCTACTAAGGTCAGCAGGAAGACCAAAAGCCGTGTTGAAAAGCACGTTCTGTCAGTAGCCACTACTTGCGCAAGAAAGAATGTGTTTTTAAGGAAACGAAAAGACATAGGTACACATTATGTGGTGAGTCATGTCGATGACACTGCGTTTGCGCGTACTCTCCTTGACAACGGATCCTCAATTAACTTGATGCCTACAACCCTCTATGTGCGGCTTAATCTCGGACCTCTTAGGAAATCCAGAGCATTACTCCAATTTGTAGATAAATCAACCAAGAGGTCCGAAGGAGAATTGAGGAACGTTATCATCAAAGTCGAGGGTCAGGAATACATGGTAGACTTTACAATCCTTGATATGGAGACCATTCGAAATTGGAGAGATTCCCAGATCATATTGGGAAGGCCCTTCCTCATAACAGTAGGGGCCTTATTTGATTAGCAGATCGGGAAGATTCAGTTCCAAACTCCAGGCGGAGATGAGGAATTTGAGATGAAGCAGACCAGGTGGCAGAGGCCAGATTCAAAATCCAGCACCGAGTACTCTTCGTTTGAAGCAGATTGTATTCATGTAGACACCGTTGGGCCATGGAGACAGAACCTAGCTAGCACCAATGAGTCTCTCTCCTCCATAGAAGATCTTGTGCATGAGTCAGTTTGCGAGACCCTTAGCAACGAATACAGCGCATAATGTGCATCCCCCTGTCAGTTCTTCCCTCTTTAGGACAATCAGAAGATGAGGATGACGAGTTGGACGTGATTTTTGCCGATTGTTTGGAAGCTTTTGACGATCCGACTCTAGAGCTGAATGAGTTGGTGGCAGCAATTTCAAAGACAGATCCAGCCACTACCAGCACAGAGCCAGATTTGATTGAGCCAGACTTCCTTGATGATCACACCTTACCTGAGCTCAAACCTTTACCCACAACATTGAAATACACCTTCCATGCGGGACAAGAGAAGAAATATCCGGTCATCATCAGCTCGCGATTGACCGAGGAGAAGGAATCTCGTTTGTTAGAAATCTTGGAGAAAAATCGCAAGATGATAGGTTGGAGCATCTCCGATCTCCACGGGACAAATCCCGCTCTGTGTTCGTACCATATCTACTTAGAGAATGAGGCTAAACCCTCTTGTGAATTCCAACACAGGTTGAATTCAAATTTACGAGAGGTCTTGAAGAAGGAGATAGAGAAATGGTGCGACGCGGGTTATTTATACCATCTCCAATTCCAAATGGGTAACACCAATCCATGTTGTCCTGAAAAAGTCGGGAATTCAAACGACCGCCAATGAGGACGAGGAGGAGATTGTGATACGAGTACCCACGTCGTGGCGTGTCTGTGTGGATTACAGATTCTTGAATGCCGCGACGAAGAAGGATCATTTTCCCCTACCATTCATCGATCAGATCTTAGAGAGATTAGCGGGGAAAGAATTCTTCTACTTCTTAGACGGGTTCTCGGGCTACAATCAAGTAGCCATTGTTCCTGAGGACCAGGAGAAAATCACGTTCACATGCCCCTTTGGTACCTATGCTTTCAGGCGCATGCCCTTTGGGTTATGCAATGCTCCTGGTACCTTTCAAAGGTGCATGATTGTTGTATTCGCCGAAATGGTCAGCAAATTCCTGGAAGTTTTCATGGATGACTTCTCGATCCACGGCGAGCCATCGATTCCTGTCTTAGGAATCTGGACCGAGTCCTCAAGCGGTGTTGTCAAGTTAATCTGGTGCTCTCTTGGGAGAAAAGTCACTTCATAGTGACGAAGGGCATTGTATTGGGGCACGCCATCTACAAGAGAGGAACGGAGGTTGACCCTGTTAAGGTGGATGTGATCATACGACTCCAGCCACCAACCAATATGAAACAGTTGCGGTCGTTCCTCGGGAATGTTGGAATTTTTCGGCGATTTATCAAGGATTTTTCGAAGATTGAGTGATCGATGACTGAGCTTTTAGGCAAAAACATGGAGATCATTGTCGATCATAAATGTCTTGAGGTCTTTAAGCAATTACAAGGGATGATCGTGGACGCTCCGATCCTACAAGCCTCAGATTGGTCTCTTCCTTTTGAGATAATGACGGACGCCTCAGATGTTGCAGTTGGGGCTGTGTTAGGACAACGGAGGGATGATGTCTCGTTCGCCATATACTATGCAAGCAAAGTGCTTGATACTGCTCAACGTAACTATACAGTTACGGAAAAGGAGATGCTTGCGGTAGTGTTCGCCTTGGATAAGTTTAGATCTCACTTAATTGGATCCAAGGTGATTGTGTTCACTGACCATAGAGCGCTATGGTATTTAATGGAAAAGAAGGACGCGAAGGCGCATCTTCTTAGGTGGATTTTACTGATCCAGGAATTTGATTTGGACATTCGTGATAAACTTGTAAAGAAGAACGTAGTAGCTGATCGCCTCTCCGTCTCGAGGATCTTGATGCCTCTGATGATACGTCGATTCGAGACTCTTTCCTTGACGAGTCAATTTTTGTTGTCGACTCACTCCCATGGTACACCAATATCGTGAATTATCTTGTATCCAAGAAAGTTCCCGAAGATTGGCCCAAGAGCCACATAGTCTGACTTAAGTCGGATTCAAGACATTACCATTTAGAGGATCCGATCCTTTTTTTTGTAGGACCGGATTGTGTCTGGAGACGGTTTATTCCTCAAGAGGAATATCAGAGTGTCCTTACTTTACGCCATAGTCTGTAGGCAGGAGGACACACTCCGGGAAGAGGACCGCATGGAAGGTACTTCAGTGTGGCTTATACTGGCCGACTCTGTTTCGCGATGCGCTCACTTTTGTGAAGTCATGCCCAGTATGCCAGCGAATGGGAGGAACCGTTGGTTCTAAGGATGAGATGCCGATGCAGCCTGTCATCATTTGTGATGTCTTTGACGCTTGGGGCATCGACCTTATGGGCCCATTCTCGGTTAGCCACGGATTTGAATACATCCTCCTTGTGGTAGACTATCTGTCAAGGTGGGTGGAGGATATCCCAACCTGAGCCGCAGACAGCAAGATTGTCTGTAAATTCATTAGAGATCACATAATCTCTCCTTTAGGGATCCTCAAAGTGTTGATATCTGATGGGGATAGCCACTTCGTGAATAGAGATGTGAAGAAGCTCTTGAAGGATTACAGCATCGAACACCATGTCGCTAGTCCTTACCACCTACAGACCAATGACATGGCTGAGGTGTCGAATAGGGAGGTGAAAACCATGTTGCAAAAGCTTGTCCACCCAAACAGGAAGGACTGGTCTCAGATCTTGGATAAAGTCCTGTGGGCTTATAGGACAGCTTACAAGACACCATTAGGAACCTCCTCATTCAGGATGGTATTTGGGAAGTCGTGCCATTTGCCCGCTGAATTAGTGTACAAATCAGAATGGGTAATTAAAAAGATCAACTGGAACACATACCTAGGACGGAAACAGAGAGAGATGGATGTGAATGAGCTTATGAAAGTCAGAAACCGAGCATACTACAACAGTTTGGTGTACAAGGACAAAGGAAAGCGTTGACATGATAGATATATTAGACGAAAGACCTTTGTTCCTAGACAGAAGGTATGGTTGTTCAATGCAAGGCTGAAGGTTTTCCAAGACAAGCTGAAATCCAAGTGGACGGGTCCATTCATAGTCCGTGTTGTGCATGATAGTGGATGCGTAGAGATCTCAGATCTCACAGATGGAGCACAGACATTCCTAGTTAATGGACAATTGCTGAAGCACTTCGTCGAACCTAATGAACAGTTAGTCCATGTCGAGGAGATTGTATTCATACGCGAGACAGACTCGGTTGATACATATAAAGTCGTACATGAGACCTTGCAACAATGAGCTCTAGACATCAACAGCATCTAAAAAGATTCAGACCGTGATTCTTGTACATACTCGTCGTTCCTGTATATTCTTTACCTCCCTCCCGCGACTCTAATCACTCACCCCGGATCCATATATTTTCATTACCACACTTAGGATGACCAGATCCTAAGTATAGGGGGGAGAGTGTCTTGAGTCTGTATGTTATTCGTTGTACATCCTCAATCTCATCGGTCCTCATACTCACTCCTTTCTTATACTTAGGCTGAAAAGAGCCTAAGTATAGGGGGGACCGATGCCCATCATGTATATTCTCATCCGCTTCCCCTCTTGATCTTGTCCGCCCCAGTTTTTGATCTTCTTCTAAACTTAGGCTGCTGGAGGCTAAGTATAGGGGGGCAGGACGACTACTATACATTTTTGTTCTTTAAGCTCCCCAATGCTTAGCACGAGATATGTCTTCTTCCTCGCTTTTCGTGCTCTAGGGACATAGCACACGCTAAGTATAGGGGGCGTATATATATTACATATATACTTTACCCATAACTCGTACTTTCACGTATTTTTGTACATACTATAAAATAATTACGGGGTGGGTAAAAATTAAGATTTTTTTGTAAAATACACATATATTTGTAATATATTTGTATATTTTGACATAAAACTTTATTAACTGTATACGGTCGGCAAAATTCTTTTTTATTATATACCGTAGGTAAGCTGCCTCTTGAAGAGGCGGCTTTGGTTAAGAGAGAGCCGCCTCTTGAAGAGGTGACTTTTCTCCAAAGCCGCCTCTTCAAGAGTAAGAGGCGGCTGTTGGCCAGAACAGAAAAAAAGAGAAGCAGCAGCTCTGCTGCTCGCAGAGCTGCTGCTTCCCTTTTTTTTAAATTCATACATTGTCGAAGTGCATGCAAAGTAGTAACACAAAATATGGTATTAAAACAAGTTTAAAAGTCAAGATTCATAGATTAGAAAATAAATTGTTCATATACGAAGTGCATAACGCAAGAGTCAACACAATATTTACAAACACTATAAATTAGCATGCTTTCTTTACATTACAAAAGATTGTCAAGATATCATTCTAGGGTCTACGCTCCATCCTCCGTTTGTACTGTAATTTGACCGGTCTGTCATCGGTCATGGTGGTCTCCGGGGCTCTAGGCTCAAATCCATGCAGTTGGTTGTTGCGATCTATATCATCGATGTTGGTCGTCTCTGTTCCTTCAACTCCGAAGAAAGACAATGGGAGGGGTGAATGATGTGAAGGTCTTGCATTGTGCTCTGCTCGATCCCTCCGTGGTGCAGGCGGCGTTATAGGCTCTCTGGATGGGCCACACTCAGGAATTGGGGTCTCAAATTCTATGTCAGACTGAGGTAATTGTTGCGTATCAACTGGGACATCTCCCTCGCCAGAAGGTCTCTCTCCCCTTTGTCGGTGACCGCGTCCACGTCCTCGAAAACGTGAACGGGGATGAGATATAGCTTCTGCCTCGCCATCTTCCTATGAAAGCTCCTCAGTAGGACCATCTCGGAATTGTCGTTGTATAGACTCACGTATCCTAGAACTTGCTTCAGCAGTAGGCTCTCTAATCCGTGGAGCATCGTCATCACAGAGTCGTACAATCTCGTCGAAGCGAGACACCTGCAATATGAGCAACTGTTGTAAGAACATGATTAATGATACCACAATAGTTACTTGAAGGTAATTTTTTCTTACCGCATAATCGAGTGTGCATTCATGTCGACCAATGAATTGTCTTGTAATTCTACGATACCATGGCAAGTAGTCGATGGTAGTATCTGGTCCTCCTAATGAAATGGAAGTCATTATCACAATGTAGTCCCTAGGGATGTTCCATAGTACAACATAAACTGCATGGAACTCCGTCCAATCGACGTTGCTCTTCCCTCGAAGATCTATTGAATGCAATTGAGATGACGTATCGCAAGCTATTGGAAACCCTGAATTCCACCAAACTGTCGAAGGACTCGCTCCGATGTGTGTAGCTCCACAATACAGAAACGAATCAATGGGACGCGAGCCACCTGCAAGTCCTCGTTGCCAAGGCAATACAACGGTAATAGGGACAACACCTCCTCTGTATATGGAGTCCATACCATATATCAGTGAGACCTCGTTTCCTGGCTTGTCAGGAAAAATCACACCACCAAAGAGCTGTAGAATGTACGCCCGTGTATATCACAGAATGGTATCTTCATCGGTGTCCTCTGGCAGATTCGAGAAGTGCTCAAGTAGCCAAGTCATGCGTATTCGAGCACCATCAATGTTGGGTCGTTCTGGTCGGACCCCAAGCAAACGCTCACACAAGCCTGCCCAAATGGGAGAAGTGGTAGGAGTCAGGACAAATTACCGCATGACCATCTATCTTCAACCCAAATATGTAAGCGACATCCTACAATGTGACAGTCATCTCCCCATGGCGCATGTGAAATGTATGTGTCTCAGGACACCATCTCTCAACTAGAGCTGTAATTAAGTGCCAGTTCAAGGAAATGAAATCCATCTGCATTACGCCCAGAAAACCCGCTACGCAAATGTGGGGAACTATGCGTACGTCCAAGGAAACATGCCTCAGTGTGCTCTCCCGTCGTCTGCAACGTAGACATCTCGTCACCTGAAAATGAAAACATATAGATTATGTATACAAAAAACCCAAATATGATGTGAATATTTCAAAAGGTTGTACTTACATTGCCTGCCCAAACAACTGATGAACGGTGCTCCCTCTTCTGTCGTACAGTCAACTGGTCCCGGCTCCATTTATTCATAAACAACATTAGAAACAATTAAATAATGACTAACAATTTAAATATTTTAAAAAGATTGTAAATTATATCATTAACATACTATTTCTGTTAGGACATTTCCTCCTGTTATGACCCAATCCACCACAGATATCGCATGTATTTTGCGTCCTCCCATGCAAAGTGTTCCTCCTATTATGACCTTCAACGCCACAAGTGCCGCATTGAGATTGCACTGTATTCTTTCTCATGTCCATCTCATTGTGAATCATCTTACTCTTTGGTCGTCCTTTTTCCTTATCCTGCTATCATCTGGAATAACTAATGGATGGTCGAACCTGGGCCACTTGTCTCTGTCACTAATGGGGTAGAACAATCCCTCATAAATGTGGTACTGAGCTTGCCATGTATACCAAGGGCCTACATATTCTTCCACATCTGTGTTCAAGTGAGATAGCACGGCACATGCATGAGAACAAGGGATTCTGTGAGTTTGCCATTTTTGACATGTACACGATGCATCGCTAACCAAGACAATTTGTTTCTTTCCACCTTTTAGTTCAAATTGTGTCATGCGTTGTCCTGTGACGACCTCATATATGTGCAAAGGTGCTCCTTGTATGCGAAAACAACGGTGCCCATTACTTCTGTCGATCCAACGCTTCAACATGTCATGCGCGTATTTGGTATATTTCTCACCGCGTAAAATACAATTACGCGCCTCCTCCTGACGATCACAGAAGTAGCTAATGCAGTTGTAGTACGTCTTTAACACCAAAGCCGCAATTGGCAGACTTCTTGATTCCTTAAGAACAGCGTTGTAGCTCTCAAAAAAGTTTGTGGTTGTGTAACCAAATCTGTAGCCCCCATCAAATGCAATTGTCCAACGTTCCTTTGGACAATCATGTGTGTCAAACCACTTTGCACCATTCTCGTCGCACTCCTTCAGCTTGTCCATGTAAGATTGCCATTTTGCCTATGAATAGACTTTTCCTGCCCTCATGACCATTCGCTTCAGTGTTTGATTTTTGTGGGCATCATTGAGATTGCTACCCATATATCGTAGACAGAAGCGCTAATGTACGTATGGTGGGAGAAATTGAACCTCTGGGTATCGGAGTGCAACACATATCCCAGTAGCACGGTCATATAACAAACAAATCGTTCCAGCACGGTCACGGAAAACATGCAAACGTAGCCTCTCCAAAAACCACGCCCAACTAGGGCCATCCTCCTCGTTGACAATCGCAAAAGCCAACGGTAAAATGTGATTAGCTGCATCGCTTGAGCAAGCAATAAGAATCTTCTGCTTATACCTTCCATACATATGTGTACCATCCACACTAACAATGGGCCTGCAGTGTATGAATGCCTCAATACAAGGACCAAATGCCCAGAAGGCCCTCTCAAATGCTCCCCTTCGTTCACTGTTGTTGTGTCAATATCTGTAACCGAAACAGGAATAGCCTCTTCAAATGTCCTAAAAAGATATGGAAGTTCGTTGTAAGATTTTTTCCAATCGTCGTATACCATCTCTATGTCTTTCCTTCTTGCGTCCCAAACCCTTCTTCTAGTCATATGGAAGCCAAAGTCATCTTGAATTGATGTTTGAAAAAATAAGACCTTGACTGAGGGAGATATTTTTATTTGTTTTAGGAATCTAAGTGTCATGAAGTTGCAATCCAGCTGAGGATGGTCTTGATTAATAGCACGATTCAAGCAAATATGCTGTTTGTCAACCATTGAGACAACAAACTGTCCATCTATTGGTCGACGATGACCACGCAATCTCCACAAACAACCTCTAGCCCGTTCGCTGCAGTGCATATCCCACACCTTCTTGTTTGATTCCAGTACCGTGAAGTTGTAATGACGTTTAATGTGGAAAACCTTCACGGCGTACACCAAATCGGCTTTGCATTTGAAAAGCATGCCATTTTTCAACTCGTTGCTCAGACTAATCCCATCATCACAGTTCATGCAATCTTCGCCATTCAGAATATATCCATCACCCCCTCTCATGTTCAAAAATGGTATGTCAGACACGATACGGGTTCCAAGATGATCCTGTTCCTCAGTGTCATCATTTTCCATCTCGTCATTCGTATTCTGTGGCGAGGGTTCCATTAACCTGTCCAGTTCCGGATCATTAACAGGATCCATGTTCACCACGGGAGAAACGTAGCTATTTCCACCTTGAGGTACAGATCCTTGAGGTACGAATCCGGGTATAGAGACAGCGACAGTAAATATCACGGGCCGATATGTAGCACCCATCTCCTCAGCATATTCCACAGTCTCTCGGACATCATCATCAAACTCGACGCACCCAATGTAAAAATTTGCTCCATCTTTAGACATTCTATAAAACACGTGTAACTCATGTCCTTGCGATAACTCCAACCTGAAGACGGACTTAATGTGCTCAAACTCGAGAATGACATTTCGTGACCAATTTTGATGGTTTTCATACGATCTTCTACATAGGTCATGTCTTTACTAGACTTCGATATTGTACCCCTATAATGATAGAAACAACGAACTTCTCGAGACATCCTAAATACCATTACGTCGACAACAATGGATTAGTGAAGAGAAAATTCAAACAATCATTTACGTCGACAAAAATCAAACAAAATGTGGCCAAAACCCTAAACCCATGACATATCATACCTTCCTTGACGTGGGGAAGGAGAGGAATACAATGTCGGTCGGTGGAGACAAGGGCAACGGAGGTCGGCGGAGGTGGTAGGAGAGTCGAGGGCGGAGGAGGACGCAGAGCTCGGGCAGGGCTTGGGCGGAGGTGGAAGGAATGAACGTACGGGGCGTTCTGTCCGCTGCTCGCTGGGGTTTATCCCCGATCAAAGCCGCCTCTTGAAGAGGCAGCTTTGGAGGAAAGCCGCCTCTTCAAAAGGCGGCTCTCTCTTAACCAAAGCCGCCTCTTGAAGAGGCAGATTAGCTACGGTAAATAACAAAAAAAATAATACCGACCGTATACAGGTAATCTCGTTAATAATATACCCCTGGGAGGAATTTTCCTCCCGATATGGTGATATTTACGCCTTTTTTGGCCCTGCCTTCGCAAATACGTGTCGATATATGCGATATATCGTCAAAATATCGTACCAACGCCATATCGATATTGAGAAAATTAGATATTAAAAACCTTGCTTCTCTCAACTCTCTCCCCTCCTCTAGATACCTACTTGATGGTCAACATTGCCTCGTTTAACTTTTGTAGGCACTTGATGCTCATGCCACCTTCTCTTTTGGACCTACATAGAATACTACTTGATGCTCCAGCTGCTCATTCAACAATGTCTTGTTGAACTTTCGTAGACACTTGATGTTCACACCACCCATTTTCCTTGGGCTTACAAACCTCCTACTTCACCAAACAAGCCAACTGGACTTGTTGACAACTGCTTAAAATGCTTAAGCCAAAGTTGTCAGTAGTGTTGGAGTATTAGTGTATGCGCCTATTGAGTTGTAGCAGGGTAAATGGATCCTGGAGGAGATCCATTTACCCCATCCAGTGTTTAGTCCCACATCGTCCAACGGTGGGACTTGGAGGCTCTGGAGAGGCTATATAAAGAGCCCCAGACCTCCTGTACTCATTGAGAAAGTGCAATGCATATCACGCCCCATTAGAGGGCTTCTCCCGTGGTTTCATCCCGCTCCTCACGGAGTAGGGTTCCACGTTAAAATCCCGCTTGTTCTTTATTTTAATTATCTTTTCCATGTTACGCTTCCGCTTCCGATTTTCTAACATGGTATCAGAGCGGGTTCGATTCTTGAGTTTTTCATTTTTCGAGATTCGATGTTTATGATGAAGATGTTTATGTTGAAGATGTTTTTAGGATTCAATTTTTATTCTGTTCAAGAAAGTATGTTTTTAGGGTTCTCTGGAACCCAAATCTGTTCTCTTGTGCCGCACGCCCATTTTCCAGATCCCTTGTGGCACGTCCATCACTGTGCGCACCTTCGGTTCGTGCAAGTATCCAACGTCCTGCGCTCATCTCCAGCGGATCTCTGGCAGTGCCGACCCTAGCCTTCCAGTCAGCCTTCAACCATCCCGGATCGACCCAGGTGCACCCCAGGCAGTGCACTCCCATCAGATCTAGGCGTCCAACTCCTTCCAGAACGATCCAGGCAGGGCCTTTAAGCCCGATGGCTCCAGGCGACAACTCCTCCACCAGGCGGAGGACTTCCGTGCGGCATTGAGGGCGGCGCTCCCTCTGATTCCGCCCTCTCCTCGCGCGTGATGCGCAGGCGGTCTTCAGTTTCGAGGCCGTCAAGGCGGCTTCCCCAGGCGGAATCCTCTTCTCCTCCTCGCGCAACCCTCCAGAACGCGCGCAGCCCCTCGCGCGATCCTTCGACTCCATGCGGCTCAGGAGGAGCCCCGATCTTCTACGTCGAGCATCCAGATATCGCGCCCTTCCCTCGCGTGCAAGAGACCCCCAGCAGGTCCAGGAGGCGCGTGGCACTCCAAGCGGAAGCCCTCGGGCTTCCTGCGATGGCGAGCCCACCTCCATCAGCCTCCATCGAGCCGTTATCAGAGGCGACCACCTCTCCTCCAGTTGCTAGACGGCAACTATCCCCTTGGCGGCAAATCCCCTGGCGACGGCGGCAATCTTGAAATGCCCATGTGCAGGCGACCTTTGCACGCAAGGGTTCCTCGATGGAAACCCTAAATCGGGATAAAAGGGGCACATGGCCCTTATTTAAAAGAGTTTTTGTTTTGTTGTGTTGTTGGGCCGCAAGAGAAAAAAAAAGGAGGGGGCTTGTCCGTTTAAAAAAAAATTCCAGGTTGGACTGTAAAAAAAAAAGAAGCTTGTGTGGGCTGATTGAAAAAAAAAAAAGGAGAGAGGAAATTGAGGGAGAGCCTACCGTTGAGGAAAAAAAGGACAAAGGGCCCAAGTGGGCCATATTGGGCTAGAAAAAAAAAGAAGATGGAGTTATAAAAAAAAGGAGAGTTGAGATAAAAAAAAAGGGGCGCGTACATACAACAAAAGCCGTACGCTAAAGTTAAAAAAAATGTTTCAAAAAAAAATTGTGCAAAGTGAAAGCCGAAAAAAAAATGCTGAAACGGCTTTAAAAAAAATTAAAATGATGGCTTATAAAAAAAAAATTGAAAAGCCGCAAACTTCATGTTCGGTTTCCCCATTATGTTGTCTTCTCCCAACTTGGTCGATGTCCATGTATTCCGACCAGTATGGGAGAAAGGGGAAGTATATGTAGAGTCACAGGTCTTGTATTCCAGATCCAGATTCAGATACCAATTTCTAGACCGTCCAGATTTTCAGACTCTACAGGTGTTCAGACTCGACGATTGTCTTCCGAGTCTCCAGTTTCAGACACGCACGAGTGTGCGGTCTTATTGTCAGATGAGCATATGTTGCCATCATAGTCAGAGGTCCCCATCATTCTTGTTGTTGTTCGGCCAGAGTCTTCATGTGATCCATAGGGACTCCAGAGCAGAGGATCATTCCTTATGCCATATGTTGGCAAGGGTTTTCATGTGGCATCATAGGTACACCAGAGCAGTGCACCATTCTCTGAGCCAGATGGGAGAGACCCAGTTCTCCGACGAGGAGACTTCAGGCGCAAGTTCAGACTCGATGGTCAGATTACGAGTCTTCAGTTGACTCACACTCCAGCCCATTCGTCCTCCTCACCTGCACGGCATGAGAAGCAACGTCCTCGACTGCAGCAATGTGCGCGTTGGGTTGATATTGTCTGTAGTGTCCTGTAGCGTTGAGTTGAGTTTATGTCTGTTTGTCCAAGCTGAGCATTGCATGCTCCAGCTTGAGGGGGAGTGTTGGAGTATTAGTGTATGCGCCTATTGAGTTGTAGCAGGGTAAATGGATCCTGGAGGAGATCCATTTACCCCATCCAGTGTTTAGTCCCACATCGTCCAACGGTGGGACTTGGAGGCTCTGGAGAGGCTATATAAAGAGCCCCAGACCTCCTGTACTCATTGAGAAAGTGCAATGCATATCACGCCCCATTAGAGGGCTTCTCCCGTGGTTTCATCCCGCTCCTCACGGAGTAGGGTTCCACGTTAAAATCCCGCTTGTTCTTTATTTTAATTATCTTTTCCATGTTACGCTTCCGCTTCCGATTTTCTAACAAGTAGCAATCCCCAGAACCCACTCAATGGTCTCGTGGTAGTACAGTGAGTCTACCACCCAAAGGATCAGGGTTCGAATCTCACGATGGATGTTAGGATAAATAATTAATCTACAACAAACAAAGGACCCTCTGAAGGACGAAACAACTCGAAATGGAGCGCATCTATGGACAGACGTGGAGAAAAATTTCGAGATGGCCCCTATGTAGTATTGAAGGTCGTGTAGGCCGTGTCGTTGCGAAGGACAGATGGGCCACATATCAACCAGAAATGGAGCACATCTATGGACGGAAATGGGGAACAGTTTGAGGCTGGCCCTTGTGTGGTATTGGAGGCCATGTTGACATGTGTCGTGTTCGAAGGTCAGGTTAGACATGTGGTGTCGAGAAGGCCATGTGTGCCACATGTTTCTTCTAGAGGCTATGTCTCACAAGTGCATCATTGTAATATCATCTTTCTCTGGTGAATGAAAGGGGATACTCGGACCTCCGAAATTACCGAGATTACTAAAAAAAGTAGCAATCCCCCACTCTTATAACTCACTCCCATACTTTGTGAGTTTTGGATTTGAGACTATTTTTGGGGCCTCCTTAGCTTCCAGGTGATGTGAGGGCTAGTTTCCTTGCATCAAGCTTTCCCATGCCAGCTTTTGACGTTAGGCATCAGGCGCTCTAAGCACTCGCCTAAAGCAATACTAGAGCTTTTTGCTTGATTTTTTTTTACATTTTTAATCATTTTTACATTTTGAAGATGGATAAATATTCGTTATAACTACTATTTTGTACATATATGTATACATATGCAAACTTATACATCCATCAATTATATATACACATAAGGCACACAAGCACACACACTTGTTGAAGGTCGTGAAGGCCATGTGTTGTTGAGAAGGCCAGGTGGGCCACGTGTCAACCAGAAATGGAGCACATCTGTGGACGAACATGGAGAACAATTTGAGGCTGGCCCTTGTGTGGTATTGAAGGCCATGTTGGCATGTGTCGTTTTCGAAGGCCAGGTAGGACATGTGGTGCTGAGAAGGCCATGTGGGCCACGTGTTTCTTGTAGAGGCTATGTCTCACAATGCATCATTGTAATATCTTTCTTTGATGAATGAAAGGGGGATACTCGGAGCTCCGAAATTACCAACATTACTAAAAAAAGTAACAATCCCCCACTCCTATAACTCACTTCCATACTTTGTGAGTTTTGGATTTGAGACTATTTTTGGGGCTCGCCTTAGCTTCAAGGTGACGCGTGTAACGTCCCGGGCTTAGGTCCCCGGTCTGTTATTGAGGAAAACTGAATTTGATAACTTGTTGGGTACGGGTCCATATGGGCCCGTTCCCAACAAGTTGTTAGGGCCAGTTTTCCTTGATAACGGACCGGGGACCCAAGCCTGGGACGTTACAAATGGTATCAAAGCCAAATTCTCTCTGACAGTGGAAAGGGCTACTCGAGAGGTGGAGCCGCCCCTACAAGAGGATGGAGGAAATAGCTACCCGGAGCGTGCAGCCGTCACTATCACTGGGAATAAGTGATGGGCCATGTCGCAACGAGGACGTTGCGAATATAAGTAGGGGAGGTTGTAACACCCCAACCCCAAACATAGTGCCATACCTAAAACTCACGAAGTGTGGGTATGGTTTATAAGTGGTGGGGAGTACTACTTGACAACTTGGGCTTAAGCATTTTGGGTGGTTGTCATCGAGTCCAATTGAGCCCGAACCCAACAAATTGTCAGGTTCAGTTTTCCTTGATAACGGACCGGGGACCTAAGCCCGGGACGTTACAACGCGAGGCCTAGTTGCCTTGCCTCAAGCCCATGCCAACTTTTGACGTTAGGCACCAGGTGCTCTAGGCGCTCGCCTAGAGCAAAACTGGGGCTTTTTGCTTTATTTTTTACATTTTTAATCATTTTTACATTTTGAAGATGGATAAATATTCGTTATAGATACTGTTTTGTACATAAATGTATACATATGCAAACTTATACATCCATCAATTATACATACACATAAGAGACACACATATTTGTTCTAAGTTCAAAATGCACATATAAGTAAACATTAATGGATTATGTTTTAACCCACAACCACCTTCATTGTCGCCACAAAACTGTCCTATAATGTTTTATCCGAGATAAATGAAGACTGAACTGGGTTCAGCCGGACATCAAGAAACCTCCGCGGCCATAGTGCCAAGGGCTTTCGACAATCAGGTGCTTTCTTTGTATGGAGGGATGTACGGGTTTGTTGAATTAGACAAAGTGAATAGGCAAATGCTGCCCCCTTTTTTGGCATCAAAATGAAATCCAATTAGTTGCATCGGGTTGATAAGTTTCTGTTAATTTATAAAATTGGGTTACTGTTGACCTTCTTTATTGAATAAACCAGTCATAGTTACATTTAAAAAACTAGTTGGTGCTCTTTCGTGTTAAAACCATTGCGATTATGTTGGATCTTTACGTTTGATCGTTATAATGGGTGCTTCTGAATGCTGTGATTTGCCCTGTAAAAGAATACTAAGCATTATTAAATTTACATAAACAGAGTGAACCCTACGAAAGATGTCAGCATGATCAAGGAAGGGGACTACATTGTCATCAGAGGTCGCCCCTGCCAGGTTGTTCTTGTTTCAGTTGATCAAGCTGGAAATAAACAAGGCCGTACTGTCCAAGGAAAAGACATTCTTACACAGGGATTCTTTGAACAAACTGTCCCTATCACATACTGCTGTGACCTTGTTTCTTTCACGGAGTGTCTGCTATACCAGATGTCTGATGACGGAATTGCTATCTTTAGAGCGGATTCTGGAAAATTTCTCGGTCCTCTCAAGTTGTCCATTCCACTGATGGCAGAGATCGCAGCTAAACGAGAAAAAGGGCTAGTTTTACGGGCATTAATCATGTCTTGGCTGACTGAAATGAAGATCTGTGAATATAAGTTCGTTCCTCGCAGATAAAAACTCGTATTCATATGGCTCGCACGTCCATCATTACAGATCTGCCCTATGTTGTAGACACTATTCGAATATATATTGTTGGTGGTTCATCGGTTTTGTAATCCCGTATTCCTTAAAATACTTTCTGTGATCATGTTTTATTATTATCCTATTTTGTCAAGCATAGACTTGATGCTTAATTTCAAAAAAGAGAACGGATTTTATTGAATTAAAATAAGTTTGTGATGGATACTCCTATGTATACATCGTGGAAGCTCGAAAATGAGGATATTATCATAATAGCAATCAAACAGTTTATTCGTGACAGCTGTATTTCAATTCTTATATTGCCGTTCGTAGTTGTATCAGATTGTATTGACTTCACAGTAAATTACACTTAAGTCCCTCAATTATATACTCGATTTTAATACCGTACCTGAACTTCAAAGTAACAATGAGCAGTTGATCTTTAAATTTTGTTTCAGCGTGGTTTTGAACTATAATGATTTGTGGTCAGTAAGACATCTTAATGATTTACTATAGTTTGGATATGGAATTGAAAGTTGGGCATATAGTTCAGTGCTCATGTTATATATATGTTTGAAATACAGTAGTCATATCCAAACGATGTATCAAATTGATTGAGTCACAGTATGAACTTCTGCATAATCACAAGAATTTTTATGCAGAAAATAATAAACTCCACAGGTAGCCTCTTGTTTTATGGTGCTCATTTTGATGCTCATAAATACAATGGGGAAGATATTTTCTTGGTAGAAAAATGAAAATAGCCCAGCCGTGCTACGAGACTTACCTTCAAATTTTGGAGTTTGGCTTCCCCTAAAATAGCAATTAATTTGCTCCTTCCTTAATTATTTAAATAGAAAACAAAAATCCCATGCAGTCACATACTAAAAATAGAAAATACTAATAGTGTACTCTCATCCTTTCCAAATTCTTTGAAGTTGCGATCAATACTGTTGTAGAAAAAAATCAAACTTTTTTTGGAAGGAACAAAAATAATATTATGCCCCTCTTGTTTTTGCTATCAATATTCTATTTTTCTAAAAAAAAAGTATTTTTAGCATGCATAATGATGGAACAAAAAGTAAAACTTGTACATTGTGATAAGTAATAACATGTAATATATGCAAATTATTAGGTACATTATTCAGTAAATGTGCATATATAAATAACGTGGGAAGTTTTATTTTTCACATGTGAAATTTTATTAACAATTTGAATTTCTTATTTTGTGGGAAATTGGGCATGTTAATTTACGATACATATCTCCAAAACAAATTATCAGATGAATGAGATATGGGTTTTATACAAAGAGGAGAGATATTTATCAACAATATAAAGAAAAATTTCATTCAACTTTACATTGTAATTTTTTTCTTCGAGTCAAGCACTACAAGATAATGTAGATGCCTATTTTAGAATCTATCATTATATAAATCGTTGCTAAATATATAACAATGAATTTTATCCATTATGAAAAGATACTTGGAGACAATCTATGCTCATTGATATATGAACAATGGTTATTTATTGGTAACAAGTATGTTACTATGTTTTTGCAAAATTCATAGTGTTCCCTTCCATTAGTGTATAAATGGCATAAATACAATGACGAAAGTGCACTAAAGTGAATATAAGAATATACGGGTACATATGTAATTATATATGAAAAGGTTATGGGCACATGTGTTATTGGAAAAACTCAAGATGGTGTGATTGCAAATCCCTTATATAAATAAGGTAATTTGTTAATTTGTTAAAAATTATTGTAGATATTTAAAAATAATATGATTTTAAATTAAAATAATTTCTTTTTTCATCTCGATCAATAAAAAAACATGTCTTTCTAATTTATTTGTCCCTCCCAAGCCAAATTTCATAGCTTCATCCCTGCTTCTTAGCAATAGCATATAGGGATACACAAAGATAAGAATATACATATTCGATCCACCACCGTGTTCGTATCTATATTAAAATAAATACGAATATGGATATCATTTTTATATCCTCAAACATTCTATCCGTATATATGTTTTTCTATATGAACATAGTTGTAGATTTATCCTTAATCATATATAATATAAATATATGCATTTTCACCTTTTTTTGAAATTATTATGTTATAAGCACATGTAGTATATTTATACCATATGTATTACACCCAATACTTTGTAAATTAAGATACTCTATAGAGTACTTCTAACATTATTCGTATGCGTTCGACATCAAGTCGAAACTCATCATTTTCAAGCCATATTCGATTCAGTGATCCGTATCCATTCCAAAACCATAATTTTTACTTGAGATTTACTATAATGCTGGTGGTGTTTTATACAACGATGATTATATATTGCATTTGTCATCAAAATTTACATCGATCGATGTTGAAAATAACAACCTAGATAGTATTTTGATGAGACAATGGATTGTTGACATTACATAAAATTGTCTCTACCAATATAGTAGTAGATATAACATTCGTAGTTAATTTCAAGTACAAATCGTGATTTGCCAGAGATAGTATTCGTTATTATATATCTAACAATGAACAATATGGTGGCGTATCTGAAAACAAGAATTTTCACAACCATGACTTCATCTTTGTATATATCCCATGGCCTCTCGAATGTAACTCCGAATTACACTACAACCCTGCAATTTAATTTTATTTGAGTTAACATTTTTCAGTAACAACTGACATTAAAATCAATGGTATATTTTTTTTCATATTTGCTTCATTCTCCGAGAACTCAGCGTTATTTGGATCGTCCAAACCTTTTGAATGCGGGAAATTTAAGTTATTTGGGTTTTGGCTCAGATTAGACTCAAACCGCAATATTTATTTGATTTTTGGGTCTGTAGTGGATCTAATGTATTCGACCCAACACACACAATACATTTGTATTATTTCATAAGGATATAACATCATTTAGCACATTAGTTCTAAAAAGTTAATCTTTCTACAAATTTGATATTAAGGAATATATTTGTCATGTGACGTAGTTTTATTATCTGAACGCGTGCCTATAAAAATGTTTTAATTTTTTTCCTCATCACAAATGCCCCCTAAAGTTTGATTTGGACCCAAATCGATAGCCCAAATAACTTCACCGAATTTGATTTGGACGAACTATGTGTAATCACTATCTTAATTCAAACCGATTGCAACTCGAATTATTTAACCCAAACCCACCCAGACCAATGGAACACCAACCTCTACATTCTCCCCTTTCCTCTTCTTCTTTCTCTTCATCTCCTACTACCAGTAGACTCGGGCTACAAGCCCGATTGTATCCTACCATCATGGAGAAGAAGGCATCGTGGTAGGCGATGTGTGAGTGCCTAGGTTGACTAGGAGGACAATGCTTGCGGGTAAAAGGGGAGCGAGGGGCACTTATGTGCACCAATCATGAGTACCAACTAGGTTGACTACTTGCAACTGGCAGGAGCACGAGAGGCACATACGTCCTAGAGTCACAAGCACCAGTGAGAGCATGAGTGGCTGCGAGTGAGTACAAGAGGAGGCGACTATCAGTAGTCATTGTTCCTAGTCCCTGACCATAGTAGCTAAAGATCATGACAACGAAAATTCCGTAGCTATAGTATGATTACGACGATTCAATCGTTGTTATATTATGATTACAACAGTTCAATCATAGCTACAAATTGTTGCTAATACATGTGATGTGATGATGCGGAAAATGCATATTTTAATGCATATTTTGGGAAATTACTGTTGAAAAGTAGTAGGTTTTATCAATTATGATGACTAATTCATTGTCATTGTCCCTAGAGATTATTTTTTGTTTAGGAGACTATTAATGCTATTATCTATTGTATTTGGCATTGCAAATTGCCTTTTTAAGTACATGTTTGTAATAAATACGAATGATCAAAATTCAATTATTTGTATGTAATGACAAGGCTTCTTTTACATCGAACAATATCAAAGTCGATATTTTTTTGCTTGTATCACATATCTCGCCATACAAAAAATTTCGTCATCCAATCACTAACATTAAACAATATCTAAAAATGACAAATATTATATAACATGTCAAATAATGTTTACAAGTTTAACTTCCTCTTACATCTCATTAACATTACATTTTTAACAAGAAAGTTACATTGGTACAAATTCAATTTTTTTTTGTGGGACAGAGGGTGAGCTCCCAAGGTCGGAGTCACCGCAAAAGTGTTATATCATTAAAAAAGGGTTATAAAGTATATTACCTGAACTCTCAAAAATTAACGAGAGCCCAACAATGAGACACAACATTTTCTAAATAAACCTCTTATTCTTAAAAATAAGCTCTTTTCTTGCCAGCAAGATTGGCCATAACACCGCAAAAGGTTTTGTAACATCGTCAGTGGGGCTGCCTTCAACCTTTCTTGTTGTCTCCCAAAGGCTCGCAAGACCGCCCACATCAACCCACGTGGTCGCCATCTCCCTACAAACCTTCATCGAAGCCTCACAAGTGAAGAAAAGATGTTCTGAGTTCTCCATCTGTTCCTCGCACCTTTCACAAGTAACATCTTGATGCCCCAAATTCCTCGCCCTCCTAACCTTGTCACAAAGCTTGTCTCTCCTCAGGCACCATAGGAATACCTTTATCCTACTTGGGATCTTGCAGGCCTAAATAATCTTCACGTCCTTACACAAGTCGAGATCTTGTCCGTCATCACCATTTCTTAGTTCGCCATAAAACTGCTTGATAGAGAATTTTGTACCCGACCACTCATAATGGTCATTGGTCTGAGAGTAAACCTCTAGAACAGGAGCCGCAGCCAATAGTCTAATCGGCTTCTCTCTCCTCCTATCAGAGGGGACCGCTACGAAACTTAGTCTCCACTCCTCGGAAATAGTCAGATCCCTCAAAGTGGCCTCCTTCGATGCTGCCATTGCAAATAGTCTTGGGAACCGCATCTCTAGAGCCCCTTCCCCCTCTAATCATCCCTCCAAAATCTGAATCCTCTCCCATCCCCAGCTTAGGCATTAGCCTATATCATACAAGCTTCAGAACCTCTCGTACCCCCTGCCATAGGGGTGACTCAAATCGAGTAGTCCTTGCAATCAAGACACCTTTCACCCGTAGATCCTTCTAATCAATCATGGTCTCCAAATGCACAATACCCACTTTGTCACCAGAGCCATGTTCATGCATGCCAAATCTCGAACTCCCAACCCCCCTATCCCTAGTTCTTGTGATCTCCTCCCATGCCACTAGATGCATTCCTGACTTTTGTTGCTTCCCGTCCGACCAGAAGAATCTTCTCATCAGCTTTTCAATCTTCTTTCTCAATCCGACTGGTATCATCTTAGTGAAGAAAAAGAAAGTTGGAATGGTGGATAGGACATGCTTTAGAAAAACTAGCTTACCACAGTTGGATAACGAAACCTCATTCTAGCCAATTTCCCCTCTATTTTCTGGATAACTGCATTCCAATCTGCTACTCTGAGTTTACCGGCCACTAATGGAAGACCCAGATAGGTAATCGGTAGGTCCCCCAACTGACAGCCAGGCAACTCTGCTATTCTGGTATGTTCTTCATTCTGTAACCTAAAGGTGATAACCATTGATTTTTGCAGATTTATCTCCAGCCTAGACGAACAACTAAAAATGTCTACTAACTGAGTCGCTCTACCAATCATTTCATCTGTCCCGTTTAGAAAAAGCATTGTGTCATCAGCATACTGCAGTAACAGCATAGAGATGTCATCCAGACGAAAACCCTCACACCAGCCACCATCTAGCGCCTGCCTAAACATGACTGTCAAAGCATCCGCGACCAGAACAAAAAGCATGGGCACTAGAGGACATCCATGTCGCAATCCTCTCTGAGGTTGGAAAAAAAACCCCTCCAGCCACCCATTCACTAAGACCGAGAAGGAAGATGTAGTGATACATCTCTTCATCCACGAAATCCAGTCTTCTAGGAACCCTCTTCTTCTCAGTGGCATCCAAAGGAATCTTTAATCCACACAGTCACAAGCTTTTGCAAAGTCGATCTTCCACAACACACCCTTTGCATCATTACATCTCCACTCTAAGAAAATCTCCGACGCCACGACCAGGACATCTACCATTTGTCGACCAGGAATGAACGTGGATTGACCCTCTAGAACAATAGATTCCAAGACCCCCCTGAGCCTGTTTGCCAACACTTTTGTCACAATGAGGTAAATCCCGTTTGAAAGCGCGATTGATATGAAATCTTCAACTCTTGATGGGTGATCTTTATTTGGCAGCAAAAACAACATTGCCATATTAATCTTCTCGACCCCCTCTTCCTTTCTCTAAACTCTTCTAGCACATCTATGATCTCAACCTTCAGCAGGTCCCAAAACTCTTTGTAAAAGAATATCAGGAATTCATCTGGCTCTGGTGCTCCATCCGCATTCAGACCCCAGACTGCCCTCTTCACCTTGACATCTGAAAATGGTGCCACCAGCTCCTCCGCTCGCCCTGGCGATAGGGACTTCACCCCCTCCCCAGCCAACCCCACCCATCCCTCTGCCTCCTCCGTGACATCTCCGCAAAATGGTATCTCAGATCACTACCAATTTGTGCCTCCCCATAGAGCCTCATCCCTCCCACCTATAGTTGCCGAATGTGATTCCTTCTCCTTCTGCCAGAAGCCATAGTATGAATGAATCTAGTATTAGCATCCCCTTCTCGCAACCACTTCTGCCTGGACCTCTGTCTCCATTTGATCTCTTCTTTCTTATCTTCCGTCATAATCACCTCCAAAAGCCGGGATCTCTCCACTTTCTCCTCCGTGTCCAACCCTCTCAGATCATCCAACCCATGCAGACGAACCACCTCTTTCTGCGCCTCACCTCTCATCTCCCTTCTCTCCGTTCTCACCTCTCTTCTAAACCCCTTCAAGAAAGACTAAAGCAGCACCAGTTTAGATGCTAATCGATTCACCACCGAACCCACCGGACTCCACCCCTTCCACAGGTCTGCCACCAACTCTTTGAACCCCTCTTCCAACAGCCAACACCGCTCAAACTGAAAGAAGAACCTTCTTCTTCATTCCTCACAAGAGGACCAGATAATTGGTGTGTGATCAGAGTGAGCATGCGGTAGCGGCCAAGCATGCGAAAGTGGGAACTTTTCTACCCCCTCAATGGAAAGTAAGAACCTATCCAATCTCGACCTTGACCTAGCATTACGTCATGTATAAGCACACCTTGATGCCGTCCAAAATTATTAATCCCAAAGAATGCGCAAACTCCAAAACTCTGCCGAGCCAATATCCCTCCTACCTCCTCCCTGTGGGCGATCATTTGGTAGCAACGTAATGTTGAGATCCCCTCCCACATGCCACATCCCATCAACCTATTCGGAGTACATTTGTGCCAAATTCGTCGCTAAGAAACCTCTCCCATTACCACTGGGCCCATAAAAATTTGTCACCGAAAAGAAGAATCCATCCCCCACGACGTCTGAGACGAACCTAGAGCGAAAAAGAGGACCTCCACTCGGCAACCGCCTCAAAATCATCCTTCCTCTATCATGTGACCATCCCTCCCGCTGCACCATGCGCTTCCATCTCTGAGGCCTCAAAGTCTCATCCAATTCCTAAATCACGACCCACCCTATCAAACTACGAGATAACTTTGTCTCTTGCAATAAGAAGATATATGCTTTGCCTTCACGAATCACTTCCCGACCACCAAGCGCTTTTCAGGCCAGCCCAGGCCCCTCACATTCCAAGAAAGTATCTTCATTGAGCAACCAATGAGTTCCTCTTAGGCGGATGTGGTTGCACCACCCCCAAACATTATGCAAATCCTCAGTCTAAAGGGCTAAACCGACTTGGCTTTCCCCAATGTGAACCTTCAACTGCTTGTGGCTGAGATGAAGGCACCAGACCCTCTACTTCCCTCATAACATCTTCCCTTCGTCTCCTTCTAGCTAACTTCAAAGGATCCTTTTTTTTTCTATGCAAACACCGGCCCTTGGTCCCCCACTAGCAGCCAATACGACTTCTGACTGCAACCCCAAAAAACCATCTCTCCCAGCCAACATTACATGTTTCACTCCTGACAGCACAGCCTTCTATGCCTGCATCTGAAACTCCCCTCCTTTGTCCAGCTCCCTGGCATCAGACACTTCAGCCTCCCCGAGCCGGATACCACCAATGCCTCTGACAAACCCTCCACCGATTCCTCCAACCTCCCGAGCCTCCGAGCCAGACCCCGCCACCCTCTACTTCCTCCGAGCCTCTGCACCTCCTATCTTTCGAGCCCCCAAGGCCCCCAAGTTTCGCAGCCAAATCCAGTGCATCTCGACCCTCCAATTCGACCTCCACCAACTTCACTGCCAATTTTACTATAAAAATATTAAATATCATCTATCTTCATATCTGCATCCATCTTCGCTGCTAAAGCTTTGCATTTGCCTTCACTTTGATCCTGTATAAATAATATATTACAAGTTAGAATAAAAATTCAATGCAAAATAAGCAAGTATTAATTGAATTAATTGATTTTTACCACTTTAGAGATTTACGAGATGGTAAAATCCAAATCTATATTGAAACAAAGATCATTTTGAAGCTTTTTAAGTACAAGTTAAAGAGATAGATAAAAATATTAATAATACCTATTGCACAACATGTATAATAAGTGGATTGATCATATGATCATACTATCTCTAGTTTTAATATCAGCGTAGTCAATTCGACTATGCCAAGTTAGTCATTATTCGGTCAACCTGACTACTCGACCGACTTTTACATAGATAAATTTTTTAAATTTTTTTAAAGTAAACTTATTCTAATATACTTAATGTTATATTTGAAGTCAATTATTTCTTTTATTTCATTATGATAGTATAGAAAATATACAAATCGATGCAAATATGTAAGAATATATGTATAAAAAATGTTGTATATATTTAAAATAATAAGAAAATTCAAAACCAATAATTACCGACTAAATCCGATTAATTGTCTGACTGTTCGATTAATCCTTAGTCAGTGACCCCACTGACTGAGTATCGGCTACCAACTTATGCAACTTTGTTAGGACATTTATGAAAAGAGAAATGTAGCATAGTTGTTTACCCCTGATATATATTTACTTACCATGCCATGTTAGTTAGAGGGTGTTCAATTTGGAAATAAGCAGGAATAAGAATGGGGAATAAGGAGAATAAGGATTTATTTTTTATTCGGTTGAAGATAGGAATAAGGAGAATAGGGTGGAATAAGGGCATGTAAGGTAAAATAAAGATAGGAATAAGGGTAAAATAAGGTGAAATATAACCGTACTCTTGAGAACCATACTGGGCAGGGAATTGTCCCCGTATTCCAGTGTGTATTCTCCAAATGAATAGGTCATGTCATCAAAAAGTTATTCTTCGACCCATGACCAGTGAATTATGATGAAAAATAGATAAATAAGAAAACTCGGCACAAAAATATTGAAGTAAAAACAAACATCGGCATGTGCATGTGTGAGTACGTGCATGCAAGCAAATGAAGTCTTTCTAGGCTAGTTGCTTACTTTTTTGGTAAATTAGATTTACTTCTTAAAATGTATTGAACTTTTAATTTTATCTGCAGATCCAAAAGCCTCTCAAGCATGACCGTCATTCTTAAACCACATCATTCAAGGAGATATGTCCTAGGTAAGTATCCAAAAAATACAATGATTCAGTACAACAAAAATCGATTAATTTTAAGATGTTTTTTTATATTTTTTATTTCTACTGCAAGATTTCTTTACATGTTATTTGGAGGTTCGTCTTTTTGAATGTCAAATTTAGTACTCAGGCGGTTTGGATGTTGAACTATTTGGCTTAGTTAGTATTGAACCAGGGGCGGACCCAAGTATAAGTAATGGGGGGCACATGTCCCCCCTAAAATTTGACAACTTATTATATTCGCATTAATCTTTCATTCTTTAACATCAAAATCCAGCTATTGTGTCCCCCCCCCTTCTGTCCCCATTGAAATTGTCGAGTTCGTGTCCTCCATCTCTCGTCACCTCTCCTTTCCCGCATTCCCTCTGAATGCCCAACCCGAGACGCTGCGACTCTCCTCCCCATGGTGACGGCTACCGGCTACTTGCCTGACGACATCCTCAAACCTCGACTCCCTTGCACAACGGTAGTTCCTTCCCACCCTCCATCGCTCGAGTAATGTTCCCTCCTATCTCGCATTCCCTCTTGACATCCAATCCAAGTTGATGTGCCTCCCTCGCCATGGTGTCGACTTCTCGCTCAGAAGTATCCCCAACCATTTTGTAAGTTGCATTACGTATATATACATAGGTGTGTCGTGCGTCCCTACTTGGGATGCAAACAGATGGATACGTATATCGATATAGGTATTACCGAATCCTTACCCGTTTTTAAATACAAATATGGATGCAAATATGAATATTGATGGATATTAAAATTGTATTACCATATACTTAAAAACAGATACAGATATAAAAGGATATTAACTACATATGAGTAATGTTATAAATACTATTTACATTGACTTAAATATGCATGAATTGATTAAAAACATATGATAAAAATGTAATAATTTTCTTATAACATAAAAAGTATACCAAATATGGTGAAAGAAGGTAAAAAATTATGTTATATATGGTTAAAAATAAATCTACAACTAAGTTATATATGAAAATGGATAAAATGGTAGTAATATTGATGTTTGCATATATCAAAATGATATTGATATCCATATCTACTTCGAAATGGATATGGATACAGATGTCGGAGTCTATATAAATCGGACACGGTGATGGATCTGATATAGATATACACGTATCTGTTTGCATTATTCGGGTCCTCGATGTAATTCGTGATTATCGAGGGTTCCTAGGGTAATTACAAAATTACTCAGGATTATGGGTGTAAATATCCCTATTATAAATTATTTTCAAGCTATAAGAATTAGACGTGGTCAACTTTAAACACATGTGTGTATTTTTTAATTTGTTTTATAAGTAAAAAAACTCTTACACACAAACATATGGATGTTTATACTAATTTTTTATATTGTAATCTTATTATTACTACTATTGTTTGTTAGTGTGCCCCCCTCAGACTGTAATCCTAGATCCGCCAATGTATTGAACCACGTTGGTCATGATGTTGATCCATTTAGCTTATTTAATGTTAAACCATGTTGTGTTTGTTTTATCTTGCCCATCATGCAATTTTTTTAGTTGTCTATATTGCCTTTAGTCATTATACATGCAGGACATTGTTTATATCTTTAGCTGCATGGTGTTATAGAAGAAGATTAATGCACCATTAATGCGATTAACGGTAAGTAAACTTGTAATGACTTTAGTCTTTATACATGCAGAACATTGTTTATTGATACCTGTTACTGAAACTGACAAATAAAGTTTCTTTTCAGCCTGGAAATTATATTTAGCTGGAAAATCCTGCAGCATGAACATCCGGACTTATCATATTGATCGCGGTTTTATCTTCTTAATGATTAGGTGTATATATATTCAGATCCCAATCATTTGTTTGCATGTATTGCCTTGTGATCTTTCTCCCTTAATTTTCTGTTTGTTGATGATGGTCTTACTTTTACTGCAGAGACAATGATGCTCCAATCCAAAGACTTGCTGAGCTCAGTTTCCTTGATCAGTTTGAGGGGGGCGGGTCATCTGCTGTAGAGGATCCCTGTTGTAGCGCAGGGGATGCGCTACAACAGGGGTCCTCTACAGCAGACGATCCACGCCCAGGCCAGTTTGAGGTACACATTGACATTGGTATTGATACTGCATTTTTCACACCATTACCTTATGCCTCAATCTACATGATGAATTACTTGTGTTTGACTGCATAATTGATCTTATCTTTTAACCCTATAATGATAGTTGTTAGGTTTTATTTTTGGACAACTTCATTCCCCGATAGGATAATATCGTTGAATTGATATAGTGATACTCTAGTGATGGTGATGGATTTATATGGGCCGGTCCTGCCCAAGCCCAACAGGAAAATTGGGTCGGGCTTGGGCTTAAACTGCCCAAAAACTAACTGTGCCTGAAATTTTAAATGGGTCTAGGCCTGGGCCTTCTAGGGCCCGGCCCAACCCGATTCATGCTCATCCCTAGCTGGAAGTGATCATGTTCCTCCACCTCGTGATCCTCATGACTCGACTCCCTCACTAGATGGTGATGTGCCCCTTCTTAGATAATTAGAAATCAAACGTATCAATCTTTAGTTGTTGGAAGTTGGAACATGGTTTTTTAGGAAACAGTGTAAGAACATGGTTATTGTACTTTCTGATGTACTTGTTAAGGATACACAATCTTATGTGGTGTTTTGATGTTTAAACGATTGTGTAGTGGTGAGTATATGATATTTCCATTGTCATGTTTATTGCAACTGCAATATTATATTCAAATTCTAGATATTTATATTGTTGTGCTTTGATGCATCTGTAATAGCATCTGCTGCAATAACAACAGCAATAGCAATTGCTGCTGTAAAATTTTTTGATCAGACATATTTTTGGTGGTCAATAAATCGTTGGTAATGTGTGTATGATTCTCAACAGTTGTCTTGACCACTGGCTACATATATTTTCAACGGTTTCCCAACAACAATAGCCTACCTGCACACTTACAATGGTCTGTGTGGTTGCGGCGGTCGTATTAATCGACAATTGTCAGTTACATGTATTTCTATTCTATTTATTATCTTGGAACAATAGAACCTTAGTTTTCGGAAAAAAAGAGAGCTTAGAATCATTTCCATAATTCTGATGATTTCAACAAAACTTTTTCGAAATTTTTCTCTCCATGCTTTTGGCAAAAAATAAAAACAAAATACGAAATTTAAGGCCTTGGTTAGTAGTCTAAGTATACTTTCACGTGGAGTTGGCACCTAGTTATCAGCCAGTATTGGCCATGTCAACTTTGTGAGCAATTTTAGGGAAGTTCGATGTGTAGTAAATGAAGGAGGAGAACGACAATCGGTTTCCTGTGTCAGGAGATATACAGATAATTAACTCCCTATTTATGATACAGAAATTAGAGGGAGGGTTTCCTATATCCTAAGAAAAAATAGGGATAGCTCGAATACTTTTACCATATTACATATGCCCTATGTCATTAAGGACTTTCACCAATGGGTGGTGGACTTTGGCAGTTTGTGATGGTTTTTGTACATGATTAAATAATCAAGTGTGGAATCCACATTTCAGATGTCATTCTTTTTCTTGTATAACTCTAGTGGTTAGCGTTAGCACTGATTTTAGAAGGAAGTATTAGCAGCAATACTAGGCAATTGTCATAATGTTATCTCTTGTGTGGACCCATCAGGTGTTCCTAAGCAATCGTAGCAGTTGTGGTCGTACCTGTCCAAGCTTCAATGTCGGTGACGCACCATACAGGGTGCGTACTTTTTGTATAGTTTCTTTCCGTTTTTAGCTTGTTCTTTTGAGAGATATTGTGGAGATATATACCTTTATGTATGCATACTCTGACAGTCTTATTATCTATATGCATGTAATCTCTTGTGGACATGGTTGTGTATTTTGGAATGGTAATGAGAAGGGATGCGGTATTTCATTTCATTTTCTTATCCTCCCATAATTTAATGCGCATGATACAAGTTTAACGAGTATCGGAGACCTTGGAATTGACAGACGATAGTGTTTGTGATGTCCCCGCGAGAGCAGGGTGTCACGATGATCGTCAGTATCGCCTTCATTCATTGACTTGTTTCATGTTGTCCATCACCTTCATTCTTGGAATTAACGGACAAAGCATGCGATAGAGTGAGTATTCATAGATCTAGCATTCTTCTGTATTTCTTTTATTTGTTATTCATCGAATTCTATCTTTCTTTCTGCAAGCTCTAGATTGGTGAATGGATTGGAGATGCATGTCCATAGATAACAGTCAATGGAATGCATGAAGATTTCCCTTGTATCTATTTAATAGACATAGTCATCTCATCGAAATATGTAGGCTTTGAAATCGAGAAATCAGTTGTTGTGGAGGCAGCTATATTCTTTTGATGTGCCTTCTTTATAAACAATTTGTTACGCTTTAGTTATATGATCTGCTCTGATATCTAACAAAAAGGCATAATGGTGATCAAATTGTGAAATAGAAATTAGAAATTAACATCTAATTTACAAATAATAATAACCTTAACATGGGAACTCAATTGGGTAAAAACCATGACTTAGAACTTTATTATATGATTCATCCTCTAGTCATCTGTCCGAGACTTTCTTATCACTATTCTCCTCTACTTCCAACGAGGGGAGAGTGACCTCTTATACGAAGATCCTATTTCTTGATTGACTCTCAAGAAAGAATTTTTTCTTCGAAGGTAGAACCCATAACTTTGGTACATGAATACAACATCCTTCATCTGAGCTCATGACGAGCCATTATGCAATAAAAGTTATTGTAGATCATTCCTTAATTTGAAATGAAGAATAACTACGTTTGCATAATAGTCCCTTCGAACAATTAGGGTTATGTACCATGACCCTATTGATATCATATAGTTGATGATCCAAGGGTTGGATCATAGAGATTGGTGCATGGTTGAATATCTAGGGTTGAGGATCAACCACGCCATCAAGTGATTATCAAAAAAATATCTCGACGCTAAGAAAGAGAGCAATCCTTAATCCAAAGACTGATATCCAACCGGCCTCTTGATGCATGTCCTCTGCATAGCAACAAAGATTCAGGGGTGTCTGATGACTTAGGTCAAAGAGTTGCCTTATTGAGATCAAGATAACTAAGACCTATATCGTATATTGTCATGATTCCATCACATATCCTCTGATCGAAGAGGGATATATTATTGAATGTCTGAGTATGTACATTTGGCAGACCGATAAGTGGATGACCTAATCAAGGTTTATACACTGACACACTGGTGTGCATATGAGGACATATAAGGAATATGATCTCTCATAAGGGTCATACAGGTTCACTACTACACCGGAAGACATAAGCTTACTAGTGAAATATTGAGATAAATCAAATTCCAATGGCGGTCATCTTGTTGTAGAAACAAAACATGATTTGAAGGTATGATATATGCCTTTGGAAAGATATGATCAATACTAAATCCCAATGATCAAATGAAACGTACCAATAGAACCACGAAGAAACATCCCAAAATGAGATTTGAACTTTGGGTTTAATCATAAACTTACAATATGCATGATATATGGGTATTGAGAATACAAAAGGGTAAAGTTATCTTAATATATTGTATACCATGACACTTCCATTCCGACGGTGATGAATGGATTTTAATGACCCCACCCGATAGACTATTTATCTACTCCCACTTTAAAGGTTGGACATTGATCTTCATTGGATTCAGATACAATGAGAAGATTAAATAGACTGAATGATATGATCAAATAACTTTAAGAGGTCCTCTAGATCTGGATATGAGATTGGATCTCATTATCCTAGTCACTATACATGGCATATACATCATCTTGTCCTTATGTCCAAGTATTTGTGGGGAAGACAAGCTATCCTTAACGGAGTTTGAGGACTGTTACTAAAGAGGCGAATATGAGCATTTGGCAAAGATAATAAATTTAGGATGATTAAATTGTATTTAGTTATCATATATGACATTATTATGGATGTTGTTTTCCATAGTACTCCGAGAATGATGTGGATAAGATTTATATAATTTTGGGTATGTGCAAAGGAGAATTTGAGATAGTTAAATTAGATTTGATTATACTAGATAAGATTAATGCGGATAGTGTTATCTACAACAATTAGGGGTAGTACGGATAAGATCCACATTATCCAATTAAGAGTTGTTGTAAATGTGGTCCAACGATTTAATGATAATATGAATTGAATTCTCATTATACATTAATAAATGTAAATTAGATTTACATTTAATTTTGGACCTATGATTATAATTCATAATTTTGGATGGCTTATTTATAATTGTCATAGATAATTTGGAATTATTTGGTGATAACTAACTTCCAAATTTAATCAATAAATTAGAGATAATGGTTGTTGAAAGATTTCAACTAATAAAAGGAAAAGTAAAAGAAAATTATGTAAAAAGGAGGGACGACCATGGTGAGACCCACCATGGTGTCATCCTCACCTTTACATATATTATCTCTTTTATTTTCTTTCTTTTAATTATAATTTATTGATAAGTTTGTTAGATGACTAATTGGTGGGAACGGTCCCAAAAACTATATAAGGATAGTCGTTTCCAGCCTTCCTCATTCACTCCAGAGAATCAAAATTCTCAAGACTATGTACCACACTCTCTTCCTCAATGGTGGTTGTCCTCCCCTACCTTATTGGTGGGCGTCCACTCCTGGCTGTCCCCTTGACTCTATGGTAGAAGATTGGTTTGACCAATCTCGCACAATGATTCTTCATCTTCAATTCCTCAAGACTGCAAAGGAGGAGTTCCTTTTACAAAATCAGGAGTAAGGATACTCAGATCATCTTTATGGATTGCGAAAAGCACGTGGCTCATCTCTTCATCCACAAGTGTTATCCCGGTCGGATCAAACTTGAGATAGGAGATCTCTTGCTTTAGAGACTCAAGGATCAAGATTGTGCATCAAGGTACGTCCCTTTTATTCATGTCATTATTGATGGAACGGGTTGGGAATGATTTCCTAATCCATGTGGTTCCTGTTGGACTTGCGAGCCCACGACGAGCCATTATGCAATAAATGTTATTGCAAATATCATTCCCTGATCTGAAATGAAGAATATCTAATTTGCATAATAGGTACCTTAGTACAATTAGGGTTATGTACCATGGCCATCTTAATGATCATACAGCTGTTGATTCAATAATTGAATCATAGAGGCTGGTGCTTGGATGAATATATAAAGAGTTAGATTGAGGACTCATCAAGCACCGTCAAATGATTGTTAAGAGATGATCTCCAGCCTGAGTAGGAGATGGCAATCTTTTCTCATTTAGACTGATATCTAACCGACCTTTTGATGCAGGTCCTCTACATAGGAATAGAGATTCGGAGGTGTTAGATTAGTTAGGTCAATGAGTTGACTTAACGAGATCGAGATAACCAAAGTCTTATATTGTATACTGTCACGATACAGGCACGCATCCTCTGGCCGGAGACAGATGTGTTACTATATGTCTGAGTATATACATTTGGCAGACCAATAGGTTGATGACCTAACCAAGGTCAATACACCGGCGCGCTGGTGTGCATATAAGGGCATATGAGTAATACGATCTCTCAAAGGGATCATACAGGTTCATTTACTGAACCGGAAGGCATGATCTCACTCATGAGATATTGGGAAGAATCAAATTCCGTGCACGGTCGTCTCGCTTTGGAAGCTTGAGTGAATTTGTAGGTTTGATATATACTTTTGGAAAGTATATGATCAACACCTGGGTATGATACATGCTTTTGGAAAGTATATGATCGATACCAACTCCCAATGATCGAATGAGAAACTTAATGATAAAACCCTAAAGAAGATAGTCTAAAAGAGATATATAACTTTGGGTTTCTTTTGAGTCTTCCAGTATGCAGGTTGTACAGGTATTGGGAATACTTGAGGGTGATGTAATCATAAACGATTGTATAACCATGACGCTTCCATTCCTAGGGAGTGATGAAATGGGTCTGGATTTTAGTGACTCCTCTCAGTAGAGAAGTAATCTGATCTTGGTCCAAATGTTGGACATTGATCTGAATGTGATTCAGATGCAATGAGAAGATTAGATTTGTGGTCTTGATTTAATCAAGCATCTATGGGAGGCCCGCGGTCTGGATTTGAGATATGATCTCAATATCCAAGTCACTATACGTGGAAAAATACAATCGCCCTATCCTTATCTCCAAGTATTCGCGGAGAAAGCGCATTATCCTTGAAAGGGTTCATGATAATTACATTGTTGATATTATGTATCCAAGCATTGAGAAAATTGATAATTAAATGTGATTTAATTATCATGAGTAATATGAATTTGATTCATATTATAAAGAGAGTTATCTTAGATAATTAAATGAGAATAATGTGAATGTGATTCACATTATTTGGGCACATGAGAATAGAGATCGAAGATGGTTAAATGTGATTTAATTATCATGGATATGAATAATGTGGATAGCACTATCTTTATTAATCATATATATTACAAATGTGGTTTATAATATATAAGAGAGAGCTATTTGTAATTTACATTTGTTAATTAAATGTTAATGTGAATTGGATTCACATTGAACATTAAATTGAAAATGTAATTTACATTTTATTTTGGGTTGTGAATGTGATTCACAAATTTTCAATGGCAAGATTGCAATATTCACAAAATAATTATGAATTATTTTTGTAGAATAATTTACAACAATTGTTGTTGTAAAATTGAAGATACATGGAATTATGTAATCTAAGAAGATTACATTTGAGAGCCTCCTTCCATACTGGATGGAAGGGACGGCCACCAATTCCTATTAGGAAAGGGTGGTCGTCCACTCCATATACATGGAAGGAGGCACTCTCCTTTCCATTATCTCCATATGTTGTTGATTTAATTTTGGGATTGATTTATATTGATTTATCAATATATATTTAATCTAAATTAAATTAATTGTTGTTGGTTTTCACCAACACAAATCTTAGCCATTAAAAGAAACACAATCAATGAGAACAATTGGATTTGTGATGTCCATGGATTGAGATCCATGGATCCCAAAATATTATAAAAGGAGAGGCACCCCTTTGCTCTTTTTACACACACAAGAGAGACAACAACTATCTCTCTTTCTCTCTACACGCCTACTCTCTCTATCTCTCTCATGTGGCCGTCCACCATGGATGCCCTAGAGAGATTCTCCATCACCGCAGCGTCGTCGTTATACTGCCTGATGGTTTGCCCGTGGATCTCCGTCTACTTCGGCGTGCCTTGCTCGTGAAGAAGACGTTGTATCTTATTTGTTGAGATGAGGAGATCCGAGGCTTAGATCATCAACATGGTTTGCGAGAAGCACGTGTTTCATCAACACGCTCGCAAGCGTCTTCTCCGTCGGATCGAACTTGAGACAAGAGGTCTCTTTGTTTAGAGACTCGATCGCAACCACGCTTCAAGAGGTAATCCTATTACTTGTTTGTGGTTTAGACGAAACGATTCGAGAAGTGTTCTCGGATCATGTGGTTTCGTGACATGAAAAAATTTTAATTTCCGCTGTATAAAACAACTAGTCCGACTAGTCATTCTTCGTCATATTCGATACGATGATCACACTTCCGTGATGCGCTTGAGGATCAAACCATATCCTTCAGTTCCATCGATTTTTTTAAAAAATTATTCATTGATATCATGACTCATATGATGAGTCTGTTTTGATCAAATGCGGTTCGATCCACACGCTTCCTTGATGCATGAGGCAGTATCGCCTCCCTCTGAATATCGTTTATTAGTTAAGGTGGATTTCATTAATGATTAAGAACATTTCACTGAGATTAGAGTTTGACTGCAAAAATGAATAGAAGTAGTGAAAGATAAAACGAATTGACAATGTGAGGGTACTTGAGCTTCAGAATGATAGAGCACCTAAGAGATCAATTGAACGAGGATGTAAAATTGATAGAATGAGTGCATCAAAGTGGTGGTTGTTGTTGTTGTGCATCAAAGTGAAGGAAAGTGCATGTATTATTCATAAGGCTCGAGAATGGTATATTAAGTGGTTCAAATAATCAAAATAAGTAGACAAAAATATAAATTAATCAACTAAAAAGCCAATTGAGTCTGATTTGGTCATCATTCTTATTAACCAGTCGTTGAATAATAAATAGTTTTTGTTTGAGCACAAGTGTTGACGGGTAGATATCAATTTGTTGATGAGTCATTTATCAATAATTCTCAACTATTTGAAAGTATTTAGGTAGTTAACAAGAAAAACAGATCATATGATTAATAATTTAATAGTCGACTATTGTGCCTAATTTGTCGGTGTGTTTGGTTCGTGGGTTATCCCAGGGTGGATAACCCGGTTTTGTATTTGTGTGTTTGGTTGGTGGGTTAAGGGTTGGGAGGGTTTGTGTGATGTGATTGTATTGGAATTTGAAAAAGTTGGTAGTTATTATGGTATGATTGTATTGAAATTTGAAAAAAAGGTGGTTGGTGTGATGTGATTGTATTGAAGTTTGGAATAGTGAGTAGAAGTTGAGTATTTTATGATTTTTAGATGATATGATGGTATAATATATATTTTTTTGGTTGAAAGAGAGTGAGCCCCACTAGTGGGTTGGGAATATGGGTTTTGGGGGGTAACCCACCCAAAGTGGGGGGTAACCCCCAAACCAAACGCTAAGGGTGCGTTTGGTTCGTGGGTTATCTAGGGGTAGATAACTCGATTTTGTGTTTGTGTGTTTGGTTGGTGGGTTAAGGGTTGGGAGGGTTTGTGTGATGTGATTGTATTGGAATTTGAAAAAGTTGGTAGTTATTATGCTATGATTGTATTCAAATTTGAAAAAGTGGGTGGTTGTTGTGATGTGATTGTATTGAAGTTTGGAATAGTGAGTAGAAGTTGAGTATTTTATGATTTTTAGATGATATGATGGTATAATATATATTTTTTTGGTTGGAAAGAAAATGGGCCCCACTAGTGGGTTGGAAATATGGGTTTTGAGGGGTAACCCACCCAAAGTGGGGGGTAACCCCCCAACCAAACACACCCTAAAGGATTTTGAGGTGGTATATTTATATATGATAAGATTTTAATATGTTTTCAGCATTTTTTTACATAACTTCCAAGTAATATTGAAAAATTACTCAAAGCAAGAGATGGTCATTTAGATGGTTTCATGTAAGTCCTTAGTTGATCCTTGCTAAGATGTCAAATCAATGGTTGTGTGATTAACATAGATCTCTAACTCTTAAGATAAACTAATAATCATGTGCCATCATTTATGCTAATCTGAAAACGCGGTCTTTACAAGCAAAACAATAAATTTAAGGGATTTTTACTCAACAGACCCTATAATCTTGTCCAATTACCTCTACGACATTCGAAACATCGTCATTCCTCCCCCGCCCTCGTAAACTTGCTAACCCTTACCCTACAGACCCTGTGGATTCAGTTATGTTCTTTTATATTATACCCATTTTGTTTATCAAATTTACATTGAGTGCCACTCCATCCGAGAGGAGCTGATCCCCCCTGCGCCGCCCCCCACCAGCGCCAAGCTTTGAGCCCCGCCACTGCCGCCGCTGAGGAGCCTCGCAAACCAGCTCCTCCAGCTCTACCCCCTGGCCGTCGAGGACTCCCGTGCCCAGGTCCTTCCCTTATCCCCTGTTCGAATGGCCCGCAGGAACCTGAGCCCCCCCTTCCCCCCCAGCGCCGCTGCCCAGGTCGCTTGTTCAACCCCCCCCCCCCCCCCGGCCTCCGCCGATGGAGTCCGTCCCCCCTACCGCCAATGGAGTCCCCCCCTCCACCGATGCCGATGGAGTCTCCAACCGCCATGGAGTCCCCCCCCCCCGCCTCTACCGATGGAGTCTCCCACCGCCGAAACCCCATGCTGCCCTCTGCTCTCCCCCCCCCCCCTGCTGCTCCCTGCGCCGCCCAGCATCCCAAGCTCCCTGTTTTTTTTTTCTATTCTTTTTTTTATTATTTTAGCTAATCCTAACCGTTGGATGGTAAATTGGTTAGGTTAACTCAAGACTAACCCAAGTAATTGACTCAAATATAGTTAAAATTGATGGCAGGGTTTGTTGGGTAAGACGGAGCAAATTTACGAGGTCGGGGGAGGAATTAGGATGTTTCAACGGTCCTAGAGGTAATTGGAAAAGATTTTAGGGTCTGTCGGGTAAAAATCCCTAAATTTAAAACAGAGATTCATCAATATCTTAAACCGCTAAACTCGATCGTCCAACGAAGTTGTACCATCACAATAACAATTATCTTAACCAAGAAAAAAAAGTATCGATGAGTTGTGTTCTCTCCATCAGAAGTTTAGTTGTCCAACCTTATTACAAAGGATTTTTTGAAGATGAAACATGAGATAAATGTGGATAAGATGAGCATGATTGACATGTATGTCCAACTTAAGGTATGATGGTTCCCTCCATCCCCGTAGGAGAAGGCTCACATGTAAATCATGTGTTTTTTTGTTCATCTCTCCCTCCTCGCAAAAGAAGGTACCCAGAATCATGTATTCGGTGTGCTTGTTTATAGTTCCTGTCATATCCACAACTAACTTGAGCACAGAAATAACATTTGCCAATCATTAGCAAGGAACAATACTTAACCAAAACCTATGCCCTGAAGGTAGTGTAATATGGATTAGTTTCCGCAAATTTTCCTTCGAATACAGAATGTTTTCAAAAAACATATTTATTTCAGCTTCACCTTATCCACATGTAAATATCCTCAGCAATAGCAAGCTGTAAAGTTTTATCCACATGTCTGTGCATACATAAATTCATCACTGCTTTATATGCTTATTTAAGTGTATCGCATCGCGTTCAAGCACGATGAAATCGATGGAAAACCGCAACATCAAAATTAAACACGGGAAGATATATAAGAGTTCATGAAGCATGCTGAAAGGTCTACTTTGACACATATATATACCTGGAAGAAAAATATCATACACAAGCAGTGAAATGTATGAACAATCGCAGAGTATATAATACAAACCTTCAGGCTTACATTACTTATGAAGACCATCTATAACCACGCAGAACATAGATGAGGCTCAACCTTTCGAGGAATGACAGCAAGCGAGCAAATCTGTGCTTCTCCCATGGCAGACATGACAGTCACCTTAATCTTCTCTTGCTCTAACTTCCTCTTGATCCATTCGGACTTATTGGCAGGGGGTCTAAGATCATCCCTGGTGTTACCAGATTCACTAACAAGCCTTGCGAATCCATCTCCGGAAATATCAATTAGCTGGTATTCAGCGAGAACGACATAAGGAACATCACAGATATGAGATGATGGAACAATATCCTCAAATTTCCTCCCCTTGAAGATGTCGATTCCCACAAAATGGAAGTCGGTTGAATCATCGCTTGCTGCAATCGGAGTGTGGACCTGAACAACCTTGCAGGGACGGCCCCTGATGATGATGTAGGCACCCTTGCATATTGAAGTCGCCGGCTGCTTGCTGACAAATCTATTTTCATAACCATGCACGTTATGAAAAAAAAATGTTTAGTGTGTAAGCTATTCGTATTTGGAAACTGTCCAGAAATACTTTTTTGTGATCTGAATGTGATACATGCATAGAAGCATTTGGGTGTTCTTAGTATAAAATTTACTGTAAAACACATTTGACAATATTTGGAATCTAAAAAAATAACTTGTGCATACCAATATGAGCCTATAATGATGCTTAATATATTATCATCATTGCTATATAATTAGATATTCATAATATAACCATGTTAGTGTTCGTTGCATATTTACATTTTGTATTTTTAACCAGCATCATCGTTGCTATTTTACTAATAGTTTAGATAACTTTTGTGTGTTTTCTTCTTAAAACTTACAGTAACTGTGGCTAATTTAACCATGATTAGCACAAGGTAAGAAAATGTAAAATATAAATATAGCTATATGTTTAATCAGCAACAATACGTCAATAAATTTATTATTTGTTACAAAGTACAAGTACTAGGCTAATTTTACAACAAAATATTTCTTATTATATAAGGAGTTTATCGCTTGTGCCCCTATTAGATGTTGCAATATCAGTTATGCCCCTCCTTTATTTGGAATATCAGTTGTACCCCTGACTTCTTCCACAATTATCACTTGTACCCCTCAGATTAGTTGTCGTTCATCGTCCCAAATGAACGTTAACTTTTGAAACACAAGGGTGACTATACTGTAGAGATAGTTTCTAATATTATTATATGTTTATGTACCCTGTTTCTATTTCTCTCTTCTATTTAGACATCCATGTAATTTACCCTTAAGGCCTCTCCCTATATAAGAGAGCCTAGGGTTTTCCTATGAATCATAACGGAGACTCCTTTCTTCCAACATGGTATCAGAGCCGCCTTAGGGCTCTCCACCCTTCCCCACCCGCCGCCCCTCCTCTTCGCTCTCTCTCTCGTCTAGCTGCCGCCCTAACAGCGGCTCCCGGCGACAGCCCCTCCGACAGCCCCTTGCCGCTGAGCCGCAACCCCCAGCGGCCCCCAGCCGCAACCCCCCGCGGCCCCAGCCGCCCAGCGGCCCCCAGCCGCACCCTCCAGCGGCCCACAGCCGCACAGCGGACCCCAGCCGCACCCTCCAGCGGGCCCGCCGCCCCTACCAGCGGCGCCCAGCCACCCGTGCGGGCCCCGAAGCCCTAGCGACACCCTCTTGCCGCCTACAGCCGCCCCAGCGGCCCTCATAGCCACAGCGGCACCTCTCATCTGCCGTTGTAGGGCTTCCAGTGGCCTCCAGCAGTCCATAGGCGCCTTTCTCGAGGCGATTCAAGGGCTGTAAGCTTCCTTGGAGGCGTGCCCTAGACCCCTCTTCCTCCGGTTTATGGATTTGAGTGCGTAAATATCTACACACATACTCAAATCCGATGCAGTTGGTGTAGACATTCATCACATTGTCTATTCTCCCTTCGTCTTCTTCGAGCAGCAGTATGTCAGAATCGAAAGTCGATTTGCCCTCCACCGGCGCATTCAAAGGTCCGACGCCAATAGTGAAGATGGACGGGTCTAACTATGAGCTATGGGCTATGCAGTTCATGAGCCTCATGAAATCAAACGGTAAGAAACACATTCTTACCGAGGATGAGCCTGCGGAGAAGACAGGGATCTATGCCTCATGGGAGGCCGATGATGCTTACGCAAAAGTATGGTTGTCTGGTACGTTGACGATGGAGATAGCGAATGATGTCCTCCATCAGCCCACTGCTAAGGCAATGTGGGACATCCTTGCTGCTACGTATTCGCAGGTGCGAAATGAGACAAAGATGTTGCAGCTTCAACATGACATCTTTACGATGAAGCAGGCCGGCAGACCTCTCCATTCTCTATACACATCCCTAAGAGGGATGTTCGAGAAGCTATACAGTACCATTCCTCTGATTGCTACTCCAGAGCAGCAGAAGACGTTCCGGAACACCACCATGGTGGGCGATCTACTTGCTGCCCTCGATCCTGAGTATGATGCTGCACGGTCACAGATCTTAGCAGATGCAGTTATTCCTCCAGTGGAGGATGTCTACAGGAGGCTCAGTCGTACTCCAGTTTCCTCTAGCTCTTCTACTCCACCCCCATCTGCGATGGCAGCTTCGCGTGGGAGAGGTGGACCACCTTCTGGGCGTGGTCGTGGACGTGGCCGTGGCCCTCAAGGAAGAGGCGGCCGAGTCAGTCAGATGTGCTCATATTGTCACAGAACTGGACACTCAGAGGAGACATGCTACTCAAAGCATGGGTTCCCAGCATCGGCACGAGTTGCAGAGCATTCACAGTCTCCATTACCGTCTATTGCAGATCATAGATTTGACGAACTCGTGGCCCGTCTCCGTGATATTATGCCACAGTCTTCTGATGATTCATCTGGTGGCTCTTCAGATATTGCTGCCACAACCTCTGCCAGTTCATCCGCCGCAGCCAGTTCCTCAGGTAGATCATCAGCCTTCATATCTTCACATGATATATCTGACTGGGTTATAGATTCCGGAGCTACACATCATCTGTGTCGAGATAGAGGTAGATTACAGGCCTACAGGGCTATTCCTCCAGGTCGCTCAGTACAGATAGCAAATGGTTCCCACTCACCCCTTGTTGGCTAGGGGGAGGTTTTCTTATCCTCCACTATGCAGCTACAGAATGTTTTACATGCCCCTGAGTTCTCACTGAATTTGCTGTCTATTAGTCAGATTACAAAAGATTTGAATTGTCGAGCTATATTTGACCCGTCTTCTCTCATTTTTCAGGACATACTTACGGGCAAGGTGATTGGCTATGGCTCTGAGCAGAACGGTTTATATCGGCTGGTCCGGGAATCCTATGCTGGCATCTCCACTCACTCTGCTGGACCAGTCTCACCTTACATTTGGCATCTTCGTTTTGGTCACCTTCCGCTCCAGAAGATGCGCCATCTTCTGCCCCAGATCTCTCCAAGTTCGTCGTTTCGTTGTGAAACATGTCAGTTAGGAAAGCATCACAGGTCGAGCTTTCCAGGTCGTCAGAGTCGAAGTAGTAGCTCCCCTTTTGAGCTGTTACATATAGATATATGGGGTCCGAGTCGTGTTCCCGATCACCAGGGGCACAGGTTTTATCTTGTGGTAGTAGATGACTTTTCTCGTGTCTCTTGGGTTTTTCTTCTGAAGAATAAGGAATAAGTCTGAAGCAGGAGATGTTATCAAAAATTTTATTAATGAAGTGCAGAATGTTTTCTCTTCTTCAGTCAAATATGTTCGGACTGATAAAGCCCTGGAATTTTGTACACGTTCTCTTTCTCAATTTCTGTCATTGAAGGGTATTATTCATCAAACCACCTGCGCATATACATCCCAACAAAATGGTGTGGCGGAAAGAAAGCATCGCCATCTCTTGGATATCACTCGTACCTTGTTGATTCAAAGTTGTGCTCCTATTTCTTTCTGGGGGGATGTTGTCCTTACTGCATGCTATCTGGTCAATAGAATGTCGTCCTCTGTCCTTGGAGAGAAGATACCCATTTCTCTTATTTTTCCAGACAAGGAGCTATTCTCACTGCCACCACGTGTCTTTGGTGCTGTGGCGTTTGTCCATCGTCTATCTCCTGGACTTGACAAGCTCTCTCCAAGAGCAGTCAAGTGCGTCTTTGTTGGGTATTCCAGAACCCAGAAGGGATACCGGTGTTATGATCCTACTACCAACAGGTACTTTGTTAGTGCGGATGTCACTTTCTTCGAGTCGGTTATGTATTTCTCGCCAGCTGGGGACAGAATGGTACCATCCACCACCGCTGATGATATTTTGGTTCCACCACCACCTGCTTGTTTTCACCTGACTCGTCTTGTGTCAGTTCCTATGCCAGCACCACCGCCACCACCACCTCCACCTCCACCACCACCTCCACCTCCACCCATTCCACGGCGAATCATATCACCATTTCCTAACCACTATACGCGTCGGTCAGGTCCTGCTCAGACAACAGATCAGCCAATCACTAAGCCTCAGGTATGTTCAGATGATGTTACTACTGACGGGTCAGGTTCGGTACATATGCAGGATGACTCCTTACAGGTGGACCCAAATGATGATCTGGATGTTTCGATTGCTATTCGGAAACAGAGACGACAGTGTGCATCCTATCCATTTGCTTCACAGGTTTCCTTCCACCGACTCACAGGTGATTTCCAGAAGTTTGCCACAGCTTTGTCTTCCGTGGACATACCACGGACATACCAGGAAACCTTGAAGAGTGAATGCTGGAGACTAGCTATGGAAGAAGAAATGGGGGCCTTGCAGTCCCGTGGCACATGGTCTTTGGTCCCTGCACCTCCTGATGCATCCGTTGTAAGCTGCAAATGGGTCTTCACAGTCAAATGTCATGCGGATGGCACATTGGATAGGTACAAAGCACGCTTGGTCGCCCGAGGATTTACACAGACATATGGCGTTGATTACATGGATACATTCTCTCCAGTGGCGAGACACTCGACTCTCCGTATCCTCCTGTCTGTTGCAGTGGTTCGTGACTTGAGCATTTATCAGCTAGATGTCAAGAATGCATTTCTGTACGGGGACTTACAGGAGGAAGTCTACATGCAGCAGCCACCCGGGTTTACTGCTGAGGGGGAGAAGCATATGGTATGTAGACTTCACAAGGCTATATATGGCCTTAAACAGAGTCCACGAGCGTGGTTCCAGAAGCTGTCCAACCTAATTGAGCACCAGGGATTCAAGAGGTCCAATGCTGATCATTCGTTGTTTGTCCAGAAGTCCTCGGCAGGTACGGTTGTCATAATGGTCTATGTGGATGATATTCTTGTTACAGGAGACGATATTCAGGGCATAGCGAGGGCGAAGGCATTCCTAGGTCGTCAGTTTGTTACTAAGGATCTTGGAACCCTAAGATATTTTCTGGGGTTGGAATTTGCAAGGAATGCACATCGTTTGGTGATGACACAACAGAAGTACATTACAGACTTCCTGGTTGAGATTGGTATGGATGGGTGCAAACCATCAAGCATCCCCATGGACCCCAGCACGAAGTTATATGATGATGATACTGATGAAGTGGATAAGAGGAGATATAGAGATGGTGGGGAAACTCCTCTACATTACTATAACCCGTCCAGACATTGCATTTGCAGTTAGCCGGGTGAGTCAGTTTATGGAGCAGCCTAGATAGGTTCACATGGATGCTATACACATGATACTGAGGTATCTGAAGTCTACTCCAGGATTAGGGCTACTATTCAGAAAGGGTGCAGACTTATCCATCTCAGCGTGTGCAGACGCAGATTATGCAGGATGCCCTAAGGATAGAAAATCAACCTCAGGGTTTGCAGTGTTTGTTGGAGGCTCTCTGGTTTCTTGGAAAAGCAAGAAACAAACGGTGGTGGCAAGATCCAGTGCGGAATCCGAATACAGGGCAATGGCCCAAGCCAGCACGGAAATGATGTGGGTTCGTTCCGTATTAGAAGATCTACATGTAGCTGTACCTCTACCTATGAAGCTTCAGTGTGACAATCAGGCAGCATTGTTCATTGCCAACAATCCAGCCTTCCACTGGCTTCAGTTCTGGCTAGGGTTTATGAAGCAACAATCCAGCCTTCCACTGGCTTCAGCATTGTTCATAGGTAGCTGTACCTCTACCTATGAAGCTTCAGTTCTGGCTATCTTGGACGATGGTCTTTCCCCTGGCTCGGACTGGTCATGCACAAGAATTTTGGTCGAATGTTCCTCCAACCTCTCTCGCTCCATGTCTGGTAAGACATTCTCGGAGATCCTGGATCTGGGCAGATGGTCCTTCAAGCTTGAGTTCTTCTTTCCGCCGCCGGTGGCGCCGCCGGTGGCTTCGTCGGTCCATTCCGAGGCCGGGAAGGATGCTTCCAGCTCCAACGTCGGTTCGTCTTCGATGGCCCACGTGGCACCTCCTTCGGGTGTTCCCGAAGCACTGCGGAATCATGACGACCCTTCGTCTTCGTCGCCTCGGCCTCGCTTCTCGTGCGCATTTGGACGGACGCCTCTTCACGTGCCGAGGGGCCTATTCGAGGCGAATCCGCTAGCAGTGGATTTTAATGACATTCCCATTCCAATCTGTGGCGGCATATCCCCAACTCTCGATGTGGCGCTTCCGATTCCCACTTACGGGTCGGACCCTATTCGGGCGCTAACGTGGGTCGGGCATGAACCGACAATCTTCGGGGACTCTTTTATCTATTTTGAAGATATTCCCTGCCCTACTCCTATCTCTGCGGTGCCTTTCTATCCATCGCAGTGCTACGAAGACTGGAGCCCCTCTTCCCCAGCTTCACCGCCTATTCTGCTTGCAAACGAGTCGAATCCCCCGGTGGCCGCCCCAGAAATCGGTAACCTCGTTATCAATCATCCTTATGACCAGCCGTCTTCTTCCTTTGGGATTTCTAGGTCTTATGGTTATCAAGGGGATTCTTCTCCAAGCGCCATGCCGCTATCTCCAACCCGAAGTGCAGCTGCGTGGAACTCTGGGAATGCAGCGGCTGCTTCCCCGAATCGATATGGCATTATATATGCTCGGCGCATGGACCTCTCCTCCGAAGGGACTTCTTCGCAGACGATTCTGATATCTAGGGAGGCGGTGGCGGAAGCGGCTGGACTTCGCCGTCTGGACCGACGACGCGCTTAATTTGGGCTTTCCTCCGATCACTTTTTGGGATAATTTTTGTAATATTTAATGAAGATACTCTCGTGGAACGTTCGTGGATTGGGTGATCCTCTGCGTCGCAGGGCCTTGGGATCACGTTTGGTTGATTGGGATTGCGATGTCGCTTTCATACAGGAATCTAAGATACATGGAGTGGACGTCGCCTTATGGAGATCGGTGGGAGCAGGACCGATGGATGCATATTGTGCTTTGGACGCGACTGGCTCCTCTGGTGGGGCTATTGTGGCTTGGAGATCTTCAAGCTTTTCATTAACCAGCTCTCGCATGGGACGACATTCTATCTCTGTAATCCTTTTGCATTTGGCCACAAACGTACCTATGGCTTTTTCCCGTATCTATGCGCCTATATGTCACCTTGCGCGTCGAGATTTATGGGAGGACTTGCGGGACGATGTTGCGGCCTTTGGGGATATACCGTGGATTTTGGGAGGGGATTTTAATGTCACTATGCTCTCAAACGACCGCCCCCGCGGGCGGGGGGGAAGGGACCCTGGCTCTATCGATTTCCTGAACTTCTTCAACGACTTGGCCCTGGATGATTTAGCAGCCTCGGACATCATATACACCTGGCGCAATAGCTCCTCTCGATCGCGGCTGGACCGGTTTCTAGCTAATTCTCGTTGGATGGAGGCATTCCCACTGTGCTCGGTTTCGTCTCGTCCTCGGTCTTTTTCGGATCATAGCCCCATCATTTGGGATTCGGGCGAGTCATCCCGTCCGCGCGGCATTTTTCGTTACGAGAAGAGCTGGCTTATGGAGCCTAATTTCAAGGAATTAGTGCGCAATCATTGGTCACAAACGTCCTTCTCGGGCAATGCGGCTCATCGTTTTGCCCTCAAACTCTCCTCACTGCGGCGGGTTCTTGCGTCCTTTAAATTCTCTACGCGTCTGGCTAGGCGGTCGGTCCGTAACGAGGCTGAGGAGATAATTATTAGATTGGATCGCTTGGAAAGCATCAGGGAACTTACTCGGGAAGAATTACAGGAGAGATCCGCTGCGGCTCAGATCGTTTCGGAGGATGACAGGAAAAAAGCAATTGAATGGCGACAACGCTCGCGACTTCGCTGGCTCAAGGAGGGGGATGCTAATACTGCCTATTTCCATCGGGTCGCTAGCGCACGTAATCGATCCAATCGTATCTCTTCCATGGAGATTGGGGACGATATATTCCAGAATGAGCGAGACATGGGTGCGGCATTGGTTAACTATTTCAAGAATTTTTTCAATCGCCTCCCCTCTTCTTCATGGCAATGGATGGCGCCCGGGGCCCCTTCCATCTCTGGCTCAGATGCTTCTAATTTATCTCGCCCTCTATCAATGGAGGAGTTAAAGAGCGCGGCTTGGGACCTTAACGCCGATGCCTCCCCAGGCCCAGACGGATTCCCTATTTCCTTTTATAGGGACTTTTGGGACGTTATCGCAGGCGACGTTTTGGCCGTGGCTCTCGAGTTCTGTGAAGGAAACCGGGGTTTCAACAGGGTTAATCGGGCCTCTCTGGTTCTCATCCCGAAATCCCAGGGTGCCCGTTGTATTGAGGAGTTCCGCCCTATTGCCATCTCCAATGGTATTTACCTGATCATTGCGAAGGCGTTGGCTCGTCGATTAGCGCCACTTCTTACTTCTATCATTTCACCCTGCCAGGCGGCCTTTGTTCGAGGGAGGCAAATATCTGACTGTTACGCCCTTGCCTCCGCCATCATTGATGGTTGGTACAGAAATGGAACGAAGGGAGTCCTATGGAAAATTGACTTTGCTAAGGCTTACGATTCCTTGGATTGGCGTTTCTTATGGTCGGTTCTCAAGGCTCGGGGATTCCCTCCGTTATGGATTTCTTGGATCCGTCGATGTGTGACCACGGTCTCCTTCTCCATATTCCTTAATGGTCGACCGTCTGGGAATTGATTTCAACCTCGCAGGGGTGTTCGCCAGGGGTGCCCCCTTGCCCCCCTTCTTTTTGTCTTGGCGGCGGATGTGCTGCCTCGTATGATTCAAGGCGTATATGACGCTGGGTATACTCGAGGCTGCTCGCTAGGTGATCTTCATATCCCGCTGATCCAATATGCAGACGACACCCTATGTTTTATCGAAGGGGATCAGCTGCAATTTTCCGGAATGGCTACTACGGTACATTTATTCTGCGAAGTATCGGGGCTCCGCATCAACGAGGCCAAATCCAAATTTGTGCCCTTTGCTCTCTCACCTCTGGAGGTCGGGGATTGCTCCTCCATATTGGGGGCCTCTCTCGGGAACCTTCCTCTTGAATACTTGGGATTATATCTCTCTGTGGGCAGGCCGCGGTTGCGTGATTATCAGCGGGTGGTGGAGAAGGTCGAGACAAGGTTGGCAGGTTGGCGCTCTTCACTGCTCTCTCGGGGTGGCCGATTGGTGCTTATCAAATCCGTCCTCTCCGCTATTCCTATTTATTTCCTCTCGGCGCGCGGTTTGCCTAAGGGGATTAGACTGCGCTTGGACAAATGTATGAGGGGATTCCTTTGGGGCAGGAGTGGGTCTGCAAGTCGAGGGATTCACCTGGTCGCTTGGGAGGACATTTCGCGTCCTAAACGGGACGGGGGATTGGGCGTTCGGCGGCTGGAGATCGTGCGGGACGTTTTCCTTCTCAAATGGGCGTCGCGGCTTTTAGGCCGGGAGGATGGCTTTCTTGTTCAATGCCTTCGCTGTGCGGCGGGTAATGCATTTCTCTCCGTCTTTGATGGTAGATCACATTCTCGGTCTCCCATCTTTTGGCGCGAAGCTTTTAGCGTTTTCAACGGCAACCGGTCCTTGTTTCGACCATCTCTCGGCTATGGTTCCTCCTTCCGCTTTTGGACCATGGACTGGTCTGGCAAAGGCATCTTCATGAACATTTTTCCAAGACTATATGCGTTAGCCAGGGACAAAGATGCATCGGTGGTCTCTTATTGGTCCAACGGCACCTGGTGCCCGATTCTGGTGGATTCTCTCTCGTCTCAACGCCTGATTGACTTCTCTGCTTTGATGTCTTTACTCGGGGACGCCCCTACTCCATCGGGGGGGCGAGATCACTTCTATTGGAACGACGGGTCCTTTTCGTCGTCAAAGGCTTATTCTGCTCTCATCCCCATTGCTGTGCATCCGGAGGCGTCATTTCTTGACCATTGCAAACTCATATGGGGTCTCAAGCTTCCGGAAAGGATTGGCATTTTCTTGTGGATCCTTAGGCGTGGACGCCTTCCTACTCGCGACCGCCTGGTAGCAATTTTTCCATCCGTTCCCATCTCTTGTGGCTTATGCGACTCGGCTGTGGAGACGGTTGAGCACCTCTTCCTACACTGTGACCTTGTGCGGCCTTTATGGGAGGACATTGCATGGCTGAATCTTTCGTCGTTGGAATCTTTTTGGGAGAGCATGGTTCTCGCGGCAAACCATCCGAGGGCGGTGAGACTGGTTCCCTTCGCACGCATCTGGTGTGTATGGCTGGCGAGGAACAAATTCCTGTTTGCAGGGCAGAGATTCTACGTAGAAAACATATGTATTGACGCTAATCGTCTTTGTTCGGACTGGTCTATTCGGTAGCGAGTTTCTGGGTCTGGGGCGAATGATATCAGTATTGGTATCATCTTCCCCTATTTTTTACTTTTTCCTCCATCTGTAAGTTTTCTTTCTTTTTCTCATCATTAATAAAATGGGGTGAACACCTACGGGTGTCTCCCCCTCTTTGGAGTGTCAAAAAAAAACAATCCAGCCTTCCATGAGAGGACCAAGCATATTGAAGTTGACTGCCATTACACCAGGGACCTGAACCAGAGAGGATTGATATCCACGGCCCATGTTAGCTCAGGAGATCAGACTGCCGATGTATTCACCAAGCCATTGCTCAGAGGACCTTTCCAGAGATGTTCATCCAAGCTGAGCATGATCGACATCTATGCTCCACCTTGAGGGGGAGTGTAGAGATAGTTTCTAATATTATTATATGTTTATGTACCCTGTTTCTATTTCTCTCTTCTATTTAGACATCCATGTAATTTACCCTTAAGGCCTCTCCCTATATAAGAGAGCCTAGGGTTTTCCTATGAATCATAACGGAGACTCCTTTCTTCCAACATATACTGAATAGATAAGATGTCTTTTCTAAAAACTTTATACTTTCTTTCTGCCTCTTCCTCCACCTCCACCCCCCCTCCAACCCCTTCCTCCACCGCACCCCACATCCTCTGCCTCCACCTTCTATTCTTCTCTTGTTCTTCTGTCTTCTATATTTTTGCGCCAACATCGCACCGACAAAACTCATCTCCGATCAGCCCGTATCAAAACATCAATCATCCTCCCATCGTCTGACTCAACTGCAAATCAAGATCACCAATAACTCCATTTCGATTGCGCCCAAATCCCCCATCACAAATCTGATCATCACTCTCTGAATCCTCCAGCACACAATCAAACTCTGATCTCCTCCCGCATTTTTATAAAAGCACAACTCCCGTTGCAGAAGAAATCATCGACCTTCATGAGAGAATGCAACTCCGATGAAAACAGAGTTGCGCATCGGAGGGTGACAACACCACCATCTATCTGGGCATGTTCTTCGATGACCCCCACCATGCTGCATCGCTCTCAGGAGATTGCTTAGCTCCTTACTTTAGCCACACACTCAGAGCGATGGCCGGAGATCTATTCCGAGCAATCTCCATCTACATGCGAAGAGAACAACCCATCCGTTACCAGGTAACTCTCTAAATCCTTCATTTTCTCCCTTTTCATCTTCTTTATTTCCAATATCTTCTGCTATTCTCCCACCCCCATCATCTTCTTCCTTTTCTTCTTATTCGATTGTTCCGACCAAGGCCCTAAATGTCGGTTTCGGTCACCATTTCGGCGACTGACCGAAACGGAATTTCGGTAGAATTTCGGTCAAATTTCGATCATAATTTCGGTCATTTCGGTCATTTTTTGTATTAGGACCCCCCATATTTCGGCCATTTCGGTCGAATTTTGATTTCGACTGGATATCGATATTCGACAGAAATTCGACTGAATTTCGCTGAAATTTGAGGCCATGGCTTCGACCATCGAAAATGAGATCAACCCATCTTCTGAATCTCTTCATTTCCTTTATACTTATACAAAACCCGGACCTAAGCTCCTCGATTCACGTTCGTCGAAGCTTACCACCTCACCCTTCCAGTTGATATACCATCTTATCACCCACGATAGTTTGAGCCATAGCCGGTTCGAAGTACTCTCACTTGCAAGTCTTGCAGAGGTCGGGCACCACTAGAAATCTCCTCCAAATCGTCATCTCGAACAAAAACCCGTTGTCGGAGGATGAGTTCGGGGCGCAAGGTCTTGGCAGAGGAGAAGGGATGGGTGGGTGGATTTGTTTTGACCTTTACGCCATTCTTATCTGTACCATGATTTAGTTCGGCTCATTGACGGCCAAGCTAACAAAAGGGTACATGTGATAATTGTGGAAGAAGTCAAGGGACGCAACTGATATTTCAAAAAAGGAGGGACAAAACTGGTATTGAAACATTTAAGAGGGGTACAAGTGATAAAATCCTAATTATATACGATGAGGGAGGAAATAACACTCGCAAAAAAATGTGTCTCACAAATCCTAAGGAAGCACAAGCAACAAACTATAAGCCATAAGAAGTCGGTGATGAGAAATGGCTTAGCCTCAACAGATGACTGAGCTTAAGCAATAGTGAGGTATAATCCAAGCTTCTATACACAATATATCGAACATCAACGAGAGTGAAGATTAACATGCGAAACTCAGGTAAGCCAATACCGGCAGAACGAATCACGACCTAATGAGGTACCCAAGCATTCGTTGAGGCATCGATAAATAGGCAAAGCCCAAAACTAGATGGTTGGGCAATCATCAAGATAATGAGCATCCGAGCAACTAAGATCAAACAATCGATTAAAGCTATCAACTGACCATGTCAACAATCCTCTCCATCATCACTCAATCACAAGGTAGGAGGATCAATCACTTAATCAATCCTCCCCATCAGTTGTCAACCAATCACAAGGTAGGAGGATCAACCACTTTAAAATATCCTCTCCTTCAGCTCTTAGCTAATTAGAAGGCATGTTAAAAAAGTATCACATACATGCCATAAGAGGACTCTTCTATTTTCCCTTCTCCATCCGTTCTAAGGGAGAATCATGTACTACCCATATCATAAGTATAATGAGGCATGTTGGAGAAATAAAAGAGTTGTTTATTCCATGGAACCCTAGGCTCTCTTATATAGAGAAAAGGCCTATGGGTAAATCACATAAGACTGACGAAGAAATTAGAATAGGAAAAAGAATACAATAATTGAAACATATCTCTACTTTCCCCATCAAGATGGAGCATAGATATCAACCATGCTCAGCTTAGATGCAAATTTTTGGAACAGTCCTCTAAGTAGGGCTTTGGTGAAGATATGTGCAATGTGATCTCCAGAACTGACATGGGAAGTAGAGATGAAGCCCTTCTGAAAATCTCGTGTATAGTGGTAATCAACATCGATATGGCATTTCATGAAATGCATGATTATTTGCAATGAATAAGGTAGCCTGATTGTCGCACCTCAATGACATAGGGAGAGGAACATCTATGTGTAAATCTGTTAGTACTGCTCGAACCCACATCATTTCCGTACTTGTTTGTGCCATACCCCTATATTTAGATTCAGTGCTAGACCTGGCCACTACAGTCTGTTTCTTGCTTTTCCACGAGACAAGAGAATCTCCAACAAATATAGCAAACCCTGCCGTGGACTTCGTGTCCTTAGGACACCCTGCATAATCTGCATCTACGGATGCTGAAATAGTGACTGTGCCTCCTTTTCTAAATAGCAGCCCTGGCCCATAGGATGATTTAAGATACATTAGTATCATGCGTATAGCATCCATATGTACCTGACGAGGTTGCTCCATGGACTGGCTAACTCAGCTGACAGCAAATGAGATGTCAGGTCTAATAATAGTGACATAGAGAAGCTTTCCCACTAGTTCTCTATATCTTCTCATGTCTACCTCATCAGTATCATCATCATATAGCTTTATGCTTGGATACATAGGCGTGGTAGCAGGTCTATATACAGGCATGCATTTTTCACTTAGTAGATAAATAACATATTTTTTTGGGTCATCATAAGCCCTTACTAATTTCTGGCAAACTCCAGTCCTGAAAAGTATCTAAGGGTACCATGATCCTTGGTAATAAATTCACGGCCCAGAAATTCTTTTGCCTTCTTCATCCCCCATCTATCATCTCCTGTAATGCTTATATCATCAATATACACCATAATAGCAATTATACCTCTATAAGAGAACTGTATGAAAAGAGAATGATCTGCATTCGATCTTTTAAAACCATGCTTTTCAATCAAATATGAGAGCTTCTGAAACCAAGCTCTTGGGCTCTGCTTAAGGCCATATATTGGCATATGAAGTCTACATACCTACAGGCACTCCCCCTCAGTAGCAAACCCGGCGGCTGCTGCATGTAGACTGAAGATCACCATACAAGAACATATTTTTAACATCAAGCTAAAACAAGGACCAATCTCGAACAACTACAATAGATAAAAGAATCTGGAGAGTAGAGTGACGAGCAACAGGAGAAAAAGTGTCTAGATAATCCACCCCTATATCTGAGTAAAACCTCGTGCAACTAGTCGGGCCTTATACAATGCTCACATATGCATTTTGCATTACTATAAACACCCATTCGTAGCTGACGATAGACGCCCCAGAGGGGGCAGAGACCAGACTCCAAGTGTCCTGCGACTGTAGGGCCGCCATTTCCTGATCCATAGCTAAACATCATCGACTGTCCTTCAATGCTTCCTGGTAGTTCCGTGGTATGTCCACGGCCGACAAAGCAATAGTGAATCCCCTAAAGTCACCCATCAGACGATCGAAGATGACATGAGAAGCAACCGGATATGAAGCACAGGTATGCTTCTGCTTCCTAATAGCAATATGCACATCGAGATCATCATCACTCCTACCAGTAACTTGAGCCTCGACCTCCTGTAAGGATGCCTATTGAGAAACATCTTAAGTCTTATCGTTAGAAATAAAGTATTCATTTTAAACCTTAGGCATGCTGGATGACGGACCATGAACATGAGCAGGAGTAGGCCCTCGACTGTAGTGTAGTGGTAGGGGTGGAACCGGAACAACAGGTGGTGGTGGGGCAGATGGGGGTGATGGAGGAGGGGATGGAGGAGGGGATAGTGTTGGTGGACTTAGAGGTAGAGGGTGCATGTAGACCTCATCATCTGAATCTGAAGATGTCAACATATCATCTGTAGGTGAAAAATACACAACTGACTTAGAAAAAGTGACATATGCGCTAACATAGTACTTCCTATGTAACGAATCATAACATCTATACCCCTTCTGAGTCTTAGAGTACCCGACAAAGACACATTTGACAGCCTTAGGAGAGAGCTTGTCAATCCCTTGAGTCAACTGATGGACAAATGCAATAGACCCAAAAACACGAGGTGTAAGAGATAACAACTCCTTCTTTGGAAATACAAGTGAAAAGGTATCTTCTCCCCCAACATTGATGAGGGCATACAGTTCACAAGATAGCAAGCTGTAAGAACGACATCTCCCCAGAAAGAATGTGGGGGCACGACTCTGGATAAGGAGAGTACGAGTGACATTAAATAAGTGACGGTGCTTTGTCTAGCAATACCATTTTGTTGAGAGGTGTAGGCACATGAAGTTTGATGGAGAATACCATGATATGAGAGGAATTGAGAGAGTACATGAGTAAAGAATTCCATAGCATTATCAGTTCGCACAATTTTGACAGATGTAGGAAAAATATTATGCACTTCTTTAATAAAGTTTATAATAGTATTTCCAACTTCAGATTTATTTTTAACAAAAAAACCCAAGACAGATAACTAAAATCATCCACTGCAACTAAATAAAACATGTGTGCCTGATTACCAGGAACACGACTCGGACCTTAAATATCAACATGGACAAACTCAAACGGGGAGCAACTGCTCCGGCTCTGACAACCAGGGAAAACAGACCGATGATGCCTTCTTTACTAACAAGCTTCGCAGTCGAATGATGAGCGAGACAAAATTCGAGTAAGAACTTGACGTATTTTCTAAAGAGGAAGATGACCAAAGCGCAGATGCCATAAGAAGGGAGAGACCAGTCCAGTGGAATGAGGATAGTCCAGCATATGAGATACATACCAGTCGATAGAGGCCGCCCTGCTCATGGCTACAACCAATCACCTTGCCTGTAAGATTGTCTTGAAATACAAGAGACGATGGATCAAATATAGCTCTACAATGTAAATCCTTAGTAATCTGACTGATAGACAACAATTTCGGAGAGAAATCAGGACCATGAAGGACATTCTGTAAATGCATAGAGGGTGTCAAGCTAATCTCCCCCTGCCCTGTGATCGGGAAATAAGTCCATTAGTTATAACCACGGTTCTTCCTGGAGGAACATGTTTCTAGGCGGTGAGCTGATCTCTATCTCCACACAAGTGATGTGTTGCAACGGAATCCATGATCCATTCTGTAATACATGAGCCATGACAAGAAGTGAAGGCATGAATGCTACATGACGTACTGGCTCCAGCATTGGCAGAAATATCTGAGTTGTTCTCTGAAGCATGTGAAGAGGAGCTAGTTGGGGGTATGATGCCTCATTCTAGAAACGATCTCATCATATCTCTGATATAATGAGGATGAAGCTGCATGAGGGATGGTCTGCTTTGTTAAACGGGCTGATGCAGGAAAACCATGCTTGGAGTAGCATGTATCCTCTGAGTGGCCAAAATGACGGAAGTAGGTGCAGGTATGGCTGGGGTAGGGCTGGCGAGATCCACGACCCCCTCTACCACAAGGTCCACGTCTATAAAACTGAGAAGAACCTCCTCGACCCGGGATGCAACCATTGCTGATGAGTTCGACATGGAAGTCGGTGAAGGAATGTTGTTTCGATTGAGTCTGTGAAAAGCTTCCGTCATGGGAGGAATAGTAGCATCTGTTAGTATCTGATAGCATGCTGCCTCGTATTGTGAGTCAAGAGACGACAGGAAAACACCAACCATCATGGCATTTTGATATATTTTCAGCTGCTCTGGGGTAGCCGTGAGAGGCATGAAGCTATGAAACTTCTCAAACATCCGTGCAACGCAATATAGTGAGCATGAAGGGGTCGTCCATTCTTCTCTATAGTAAAGATATCATGTTGAAGCTGCAAAATTTTCATCTCATTCTTCGCCTGTGAGTATGTGGCAGCAAGTATATCCCACATTGCTTTAGCAGTGGGCTGGTGCAAAACATCATTCGCAATCTCTAGTATTAAGGTACTAGCTAATCAAGCTTAAGCATATGCATCATCAGCCTCCCATGAGGCATTCAACCCAGTATTGTCCGTCGACTCTTCCTCGGTAATAATATGCTTCTTAGCCATTGACTTCATTAGGCTCATGAATTGCATGGTCCACAATCCATAATTCGACCCATCTATCTTAACTATAGACGATAAACCTATGAAGGCACCCGTGGTGGGGATATCTACCTTTCTCTCGGATATGTCGTCGGTTAAAGAAGACTAGGGTAATAGACTTGAAGATATAATCGTCTATACAGACATATAGGATTTGGCTGCATGTGTAGACTCATACAATCAAATCCATCACCATAATCGAGCCTCTACGTGAGGAAGAGATAGAGAAGATCCACAAGGGATCAGGAACCGCGATGGTATCCGCGGAATTGATGGTTGTGCCTGCGCAAGCTGCAGCCGAGAAGAGGAGGTCGGGCATGCGCGTCACCGTCAAGAAAAGGAAGGGGAAGGCATGCACCGTCGCCGTCGAGAGAGAGGGGGGTTGCACCGCCACCGAGGCTTGAAGGAGGGTGTCAAGGTTGCAGAAGTCAGCAGTTGATACTCAGTCGGTCGGGTCATTGACTAAGGATTAGTCGGTAGTTGAGCGACTAATCAGATTTAGTCAGCATTAGTCGGTTTTGAATTTTTTATTATTATTTTAAAAATATAAATTATATTTTATACATACTCAATCATAAATTTGCATAGATTTAGTAGTTATCAATTTTATTAAATCTAAAAAAAGAAATTGAAGGAAAAAAGTAGCAAGTTAAGAACAAATGTTGGATACATAACATTAGCTAATGTTCACTAACAGATACAACATGTCAAAATAAAAATAATTCAAGCAAGCATTAAGTAAAAAGCCGTTCATCTCCATTAAGGTCATCGTCCAAATCAATCTCTTCTTCTTCATTATCTTCATCATCATCATCTTCTTCTTCTTCATCTATGTCTTCAGGTAGAAAATCCTCCTCTTCATCATTTATAGGTGCAACATTTGAGCTCAAAGATGAAGCTCCCTTGCAACGTTCACCTCTTTGGCTTATTCTCAACTCTAAATTCTCTTCAGCACTTCTTGCAAGAGCCACTGCAGCCCAAGTCAATCCGGAACGTGGAAAGACCTCATCTTGAGCTTGTACATTGATCTCTCTAGTCCATTCACGTAAATGTGCACGATCATGAGAGGAAATAGGATCTTTTCCTTCTCAAGACGATGTTCCATCAGGTTGGAATTGAAACGAACGTACACAAGATCATTTAACCTCTTTGTCTCCAAACTGCCTCTCTTCTTGGTATGTGTAGAGATCTATATTATTATGTTTTGTACCTTTTCGTAATTTATGTTTACTCTCTGGACTGCTATGTATTTTACCCGTGAGGTCTCTCCCTATATAAGAGAGCCTAGGGCTTCTTGGAATAATATATTGCTCACTTTTTCCAACATGGTATCAGAGCCAAAACCCTAGGCTCCTCCACCCGCCGCCTCCGCCTCCCGGCCCAGCCTCCGCCTTCCGGCCCAACCTCCGCCTCCCGGCCCCGCCTCCGTCTCTCGGCCCCTCCTCTAGGTTCCGGTCTAGGCCCCCGCCTCCCAGCCCAGGACCGCCTCCAGTCTCTCGGGTCCAACCCCATCTCCCGATCCCGACCCCCGCCTGTCAGAGCTGATCCCGGCCACTGCTCCGAGCGTCGCCATCTTGCCGGCTTAACCCTAGCCGGCGTCGGCCCCCTCCTGCGGCTTCTGTCGTAGCCGCTTCCTTCGTCGTATCCATGGATTTGGGTGTGTAACGTCTACATACGCACTCAAATCCTATCCAGTTCGTGTAGACACCAGTCTCTTTGTCTACAAACCCTAGTTCTTCATCTCTGGTGACATGTCAGAATCCAAGGTTGATATACTGATGAACGAGGTCTGCCATCGGTCTCGCATTCCACACAAACGGGAACGCGGTCGCTGAGGCGACCAATAGAAGACCTCGAATCGATCAACAATTAACCCACAATAAATATATGCAATGAATATCCAAAAATGTGGAGTTAAAATTTATTATAACTCTACATGTAAATGTGTATAGGTGTAAGCACAGGTAGAGGTCGAACACTGGGAGGCGAAGGGAATGTATGTGTTATGTAATTATTCAATTCATTGTTCATGTCCATTTATTGTTTTTGTGGGTTTGGATTTATATTTTTTTATTTTTATTTTGTTTTTATATTTTATATTTTTTATTTTCTTTTTATATTTTTAGTTATATAAATATGTATACATATAAAGATATGTATAAAGAGATATATATATAAGAAGAGAGAGAGAGGAGTAATATAATATATACATATATATAGATATAAATGCTTAAAATATATATATATATGCTTTTTTAATATTTTTCTATTTTTTTGTTATTTTTCTAGAATATTTCTAATTTTTATGTATTTTTAATTTCAAAAATGTCCACAATATAGGACTAATTAAATAGCCGTATATAATTTGGGTTTTAAAAATATAAAATAAACTCCAAAAATACCCAAATTAATTTTAATATATTAATAATAATATATAGATAATTATAAAAGAGAAAAATATATTTTTGGGGTTTTTAAGGATTTTTCTATTTTTTGTTGGATTTTGGGGCTTTCTGATTTTTTAAATTTTCTTTTTCATATTTTTAGGTTTTTTTAATTTCTGGACTCAATTTATATATAATTATACCATATATAATTTTTTTTGGAATTTTTCAAAAACATTTTATATTTTTTTGTATTTTTTAATTTAAACAGTACAAAAAGGGCTTCTCTTTCATTTTTAATAATTAGGAAAAATGCAAAAAATGTGAAATAAAATATGGGCGTGCAAGGGCATCACATGAAACATCTATCCTAATTTTTCTGGATTTTTAAAAGCCTCATAGGTATTTTAAATAAATAGATAAAAGATAAAAAAATAAAACAGCCTGGCAGGGGCATTTTTGCAAATAAAATAAGTACAGGGGGCTCTGTGCAAAAACACCTACAAAAATAAACATTTATTGAAAGTTTTTGAACTAATTCACAATTACAAAAACTGCCAGGGTTGAAGTGCAAAATTCACGCGCCTCACGTGGGACTGCACGTGAGGCGCGGAAGGACCTATTTGTAATTCTAAGAAACTCAGGGTCCTTTCTGCAAAATTTACAATTTATTTACAACGTGCTATTTATTTTACAATATTAAAAATTAAATACAAAAAGAACGGGGGTTGAATATGCAAATTACCCCCAAAGGCGCGCTATCCAACGGCTGGGCTTTATTCACTTGACACGCGTCGCCACCTCCTCGCCCGATGACGCTTCGCCGATGAAGGGCTGGGATTAGATGATTCTGGCTGATTTGACGGTTGGTGCGTGTCTTCATCGGACGGCTCGCTGCTGATCTGGACTGGGACCGCGATCGGACGGTGAAGATGAAGGCACGAAGAACAGGGAAGAACTCCCCCTTCCCCGACCTTCGATCCGGTGCTGCTCGCTCGTTCGGCGCTCCCTCGGGCATCTGATGTTCCAAGAAGCTTCCTGGGGTCCTGCTCTGTCGACTGGAGCGCTCAGGGAAGCCGGAGGCTCACCGGAGTGGTCCAGCAAGGTCGATGAAGGATGAGGGCCCCAGGTACCTGCAGAAGAATCAAATCGACCCCAACGGGGGTCCTTTGGCCTCCAGCACCTGCAAGAAAGCTCAGGGCACAAAGACAAGGGGCTGGGGGCCTTATTTGGGTCAAAATGAGCGAAAGGGGGTGCGGGGCGGCGATCTCCGGCGAACGGCGGAGGACGAGATCGGATCTCCAGATCTGAGGAGGATCTGGGTGAATGAGAATGCCTGGGGCGTAGGGAAATGGAAGGGTAAGGAGATAAAGGTGAGAGGGTGGTCGGAACACGACGAGGGCACTGTGAATTCGTTAACCAAACCTACGCTAATTCTAACTACTAAACGCTAATTAAAACACGGAAATGAAAGGCAGGCATGAAATCTAACTAAGAAATGTAAAAGGCGCAGCTCTTATACCTGGGGGCCTCCAGGGAGCAGGGCGGACGCCGGAGCTCCGCCGCGACAAAACTCTCCTCCTCCTTGGGCCGAACCGAGGTGCTGGGAAGCGCCTCCTGTCACGAGGGCTACTCCAGGAACTGATTCAAGCTTATTGGGAGGAATAAAATTGGCCAAATTCGGCCAAGGAAGAAGAAGCACTTATTTATAGACACCCCTGAAGACCTTTATTGACTGGCTAAAATCAACGAATCTATGCTATGTACAAGGGATCCAAGATCTCGGCGGGAATCAAGGATGGTCAGAGAATATCTTTCGTGAAGGATTCGAGGGCGATGGATGAAAGGGACGCCCAGGAAAAAGGGAGGAAAGCGGGGGAAAAGACACGTCTGACGGAAGTCAGAGGCGCAGGGGGAGTTGACCGGAGGTCAACACTCCCTGGCCTCTGATTGGCCCACATCAGCCAAATCTTGACCCATTTATTTAACATAGTAAATGAATTAATTAGATTTTACTTATAAAATAAAAAATGTTTATACATTAATGTAGTATTTATTTATGATTTTTATTTATTTTTTTGAAGTATTTTATTACGGTTTTATTAAAATAATGGAATTATAAGTATATTTATATACATTTATTTTTATTTTGTTTATTTTATTTTATAATTTTATTATCTTATTTTATAAATTTATAACTTATTTTTGTGAGTATGAATATATTTTTATTTAATTTTTATGAGTTTATTTACATTTTTAAATAAATATGTGTATGTATATGTAGTTATACTCATAGGTATTTTACCTATATATTATATACATTTTATTTATTTAATGAATTTTATTTGTTTTTATTTTAGATTTATATTTTTAATAAATTATATATAATATATACATTATTATAAAAATATAGATGAATAAAGAATAAAAGAATAAAATCTCTTTTTATTTATATACATGTAGGTAGCGTAGGTATTTTGTCTATGTAGCTTATAGACTTATTTTATTTTACAAATCCTTTTTGGTTTTCTTGAACTTTTAAAATGTACATGTATTATATACACTATTTACAAAATTTTAAAAATATGAATTTATAAAAATAATGAATATTGAATAAAATGAATATTTTAATCAGGTATTATGTACAAGGTGGGCCAAAAACCTAACTTCCACAGATGAACTCCAAAAATTTTTAAACAAATTTTATAAAATAGTTCTTGGAAAGTATATACAATTAAAGGTGAGTTTGGGTGATTTGGAGTTTTTATTTGCAAGATATGGGTCTGTGAAGTTGAGATTTTTGCTTTTTATTTTGTGTATAAAATGTACACTGAGTATTATTTTTGTACAAACTCAATTTTGTATTTTTATTTACATTATTATCTACAACTTTTATATACAAAGTTTCTTTATTTGATGAATAAATAATTATGTACAAAATAGGTGTCAAAAATGTATAAATGAATGAATAAATAAATGAGATATTTATTGTATTCTTGGCCCTTATCTCCCCCTACTTTATTTCTTGTCGACCAATTCCATGCTGGCCTTGGTCTCGGGGTTAGGGTCATAAAATATTTGCAATATTTTATTCCTTTTTCTTTTCTTCTCTTTATTCTATAATTTTGGCATTAAAAACCTTATTTTATGTACAATTAATACAATGAATAATGAATGCTATTATGTACAAATTGAGGCTAATTACATGCATTTGCTGGGGTTTTTAAGGCCAAAATAATAGAATAAAGGTGATGAAATGGAGATTCATCATATACCCTCCATGGGCGCGTTCAAAGGTCCCGTGCCAATAGTGAAGATGGATGGGACGAATTATGAGCTCTGGGCGATGCAGTTCATGAGCCTCATGAAGTCAAATGGTATGAAGCATATTCTTACCGAGGAAGAGCCGGCAGAGAAGACAGGGATATATGCCTCGTGGGAGGCTGATGATTCTTATTCCAAGGTTTGGCTGTCAGGCACACTGTCGATGGAGATTGCCAATGATGTCCTCCATCATCCCACTGCCAAGGCAATGTGGGATATTCTGGCTGCAACGTATTCTCAAGTGCGGAATGAGACCAAGATGTTACAGCTCCAGCATGATATATTCAGGAGAAAGCAGAATGGCAGACCACTTCACTCATTGTACATGTCCCTGAGAGGGATGTTTGAGAAGTTATACAGTACCATACCACTCACAGCGACTCCTGAGCAGCAGAAGACATTTCGAAATGCTACCATGGTGGGCGTTCTACTTGCAGCCCTAGATCTTGAGTACGAGGCAGCCCGCTCTCAGATTTTGGCCGATGCAGTTATTCCTCCAATGGAGGATGTTTACCGGAGGCTCAGTCGCATATCAGTTTCTTCCAGCACATCTACTCCACCCCCATCGACGATGGCAGTATCGTGTGGGAGAGGTGGTCAGTTTTCTGGTCGTGGACGTGGACCCCGTGGTAGGGGCGGTCGCTTTCGTCAGCCATGTTTGTTCTGTCACCGCACAGGCCACTCGGAGGATACATGCTACTCTAAGCATGGGTTTCCAGCATCGGCGCGTGTAGACGAGCATGCTCTGCCCCAGTCAGCATCCAATGCAGACAACTGATTCGAGGAGCTTGTGGGACGTCTACGTGATATTATGCCACAATCATCTACTGATTCTTCTGGTGGGCCTTCAGATGTTGCTGCCACAGCTTCTGCCAGTTCCTCTGCTGCTAGTACCTCAGGTAGTGCTACTGCATTTACGTCTTGTCATGATATATCTGATTAGATTATAGATTCTGGTGCCACACATCATCTTTACCGAGATCGAGAGAGACTTGAATCCTACAGGGACATTCTCCATGGTCGTTCAGTACAGATAGCAGATGGTACTCATTTCCCCCTTGTTGGACAGGGGGAGGTCTTCCTATCTCCTTCTATGAGTCTACAGAATGTTCTCTATGCTCCTGAGTTCTCTATGAATCTGTTGTCTATTAGTCAGATTACGAAGGATTTGCACTGTCGTGCTATATTTGACCCCTCTTCTCTTATTTTTCAGGACATACTAACGGGCAGGGTGATTGGCTGTGGCTCTAAGCAGAATGGTCTGTATCGGCTGGTCCGGAATTCTTATGCTGGCGTCTCTTCTCATTCCGTCGGACCATTATCTCCATACATCTAGCATCTTCACTTTGGACATCTCCCGCTCCAGAAAATGTGACATCTACTTCCTTAGATCTCTCCCGGTTCCTCCTTTCATTGTGAAGCGTGTCAGTTGGGAAAGCATCATCGGTCTAGCTTCCCCAGTCGTCAGAGTCGGAGCAGTAGCTCCCCGTTTGAGTTATTTGATATTGATATTTGGGGTCCAAGTCGTGTACCTGATCATCAGGGACACATGTTCTATCTAGTTGTAGTGGATGATTTCTCTCGTGTATCTTGGGTCTTCCTTTTAAAGAATAAATCTGAAGTAGGGGATGTTGTTAAAAATTTGATTAATGAAGTGCAGAATATTTTTTCTTCTACTGTCAAATATGTTCGTACAGATAATGCACTTGAATTTTGCACGTGGTTTCTCTCTCAGTTTCTCTCGTCTAAGGGCATTATTCACCAAACCACTTATCCTTACACATCTCAGCAGAATGGCGTGGCAGAAAGAAAGCATCGCCACCTTCTTGACATTTCTCGAACCCTCCTTATTCAGAGTTGTGCTCTATCACCTTCTGGGGGGATGCTGTTCTTGCAGCCTGCTATCTGGTCAATCATATGCTGTCATCTGTCTTTGGTGAGAAAATTCCTCTTTCTATCATTTTTCCTGATAAGGAATTATTCTCTTACTCCTCGTGTCTTTAGTACTGTTGCGTTTATTCATCTCCTGTCTCATGGACTTAACAAGCTATCTCCTAGAGCTGTCAAGTGTGTCTTTGTAGGTTACTCTCGGACTCAGAAGGGCTATCATTGTTATGACCCCATAAACAAGAAATATTTTGTCAGTGCAGATGTCACATTTTTTGAGTCTGTTATGTATTTTTCCCCTGCAGACGACAGGCTAGTCCCATCCACTACCAATGATGATGTCTATGTTCCTCCGCCTCCAAGTCTGAATTCACCTGAGTCCATTCCTGCTCCAGTTGCTACGTCACCTAACCCAACGTCACCTCTACCACCACCACCTCCACAACCTCCTATTCCACCTTTACCAAAATACTATACGTGTCAGTCAGGTCCTGCTCAGGCTACACGTCAGGCATCCATAACGCCTCAGGTATGTTCAGATGGCATTACTACTGATGGGTCAGATATGGTACATGTGCAGGATTCTTCATTGCAGGAGGAGACTCTACCATCCAGTACAGAGGACAGCGACCTTGATATTCCTATTGCTATCCGGAAGCAGAAGCGGACGTGTGCGTCTTATCTTTTTGCTTCCCAGGTGTCTTTTCATCGCCTAACAGGCGACTTTCAGAGATTTGCTACAGCTTTGTCTTCTGTGGACATACCACAGACGTATCAAGAAGCCATGAAGATTGATTGCTGGCGACTGGCTATGAAAGAAGAGATGTGTGCCTTACAGTCTCGTGGGACATGGAGCTTGGTTAATGCTCCTTCTGATGCATCCATTGTTAGCTGTAAATGGGTATTCACAGTTAAATACCGTGCTGATGGCAGTCTAGATAGATACAAGGCAAGGTTAGTTGCGAGAGGTTTCACACAGACCTATGGTGTGGATTATATGGAAACATTTTCTCCAGTGGCTCGTCACTCTACTCTTCGCATTCTCTCATCGGTTGCTGTGGTAGGTGACTGGACTATATCTCAACTTGAAGTCAAGAATGCTTTCTTCTATGGAGATTTACAGGAGGAAGTCTACATGCAGCAGCTACCAGGGTTCACTTTTGAGGGGGAGAAGCATATGGTGTGTAGACTTTACAAGGAAATTTATGGCCTTAAACAAAGTCCAAGGGCGTGGTTCCAGAAGCTTTCCCATATGATTGAACGACAGGGGTTCAAAAGATCAAGTGCAGATCACTCGTTGTTTATTCAGAAGTCTTATACAGGTACGGTTGTCATCATGGTCTATGTTGATGATATTCTGGTGACAGGAGATGATGTTCAGGGAATAGAGAGGGCAAAAGCATTTCTGGGCCGTCAGTTCGTCACGAAGGATCTTGGAACCCTGAGATACTTTCTGGGGTTGGAATTTTCCAGGAATCCACAGGGTCTGGTGATGACCCAAAGGAAGTACATTACAGATTTTTTGACTGAGACATGCATGGTTGGATGCAGACCATCGAGTATTCCCATGGATCCAAGCATGAAGCTGTATGATGATGACACTGCTGAAGTAGATAAGAGGAGATATAAAGAAATGGTGGGTAAGCTCCTTTATATTACCATAACTCGGCCCGATATTGCCTTTGCAGTAAGCCGGGTAAGTCAATTTATGGAGCAGCCAAGACAAGTTCATATGGATGCCATATATATGATACTGAGGTATCTAAAGTCTTCTCCAGGTTCAAGACTGCTATTTCGAAAGGGCACAGATTTATCTATTTCAGCATGTACAGATGTCGATTATGCAGGGTGTCCTAAGGATCGAAAGTCGACCTCAGGATTTGCTGTTTTTGTTGGGAGCTCTCTAGTTTCTTGGAAAAGCAAGAAACAAATAGTTGTGGCAAGCTCTAGTGCTGAATCTGAATATAGGGCCATGGCGCAAGCAAGCACGGAGATGATGTGGGTTCGATCTGTGCTAGAGGACCTACATATAGCCGTACCTTTACCCTTGCAGCTTCAGTGTGACAATCAGGCGGCATTGTTTATTGCCAACAATCCAGCATTCCATGAAAGAACAAAGCATATTGAAGTTGATTGCCGCTACACTAGAGACTTGATCCAGAGAGGATTGATATCTACATCTCACGTGAGCTCAGGGCATCAGACTGTTGACATGTTCACCAAGATGTTGCTCAGAGGACCCTTCTAGAGATGTTCTTCCAAGCTGAGCATGATAGATATCTATGCTCCACCTTGAGGGGGAGAGTAGAGATCTATATTATTATGTTTTGTACCTTTTCGTAATTTCTGTTTACTCTATGGACTACTATGTATTTTACCCGTGAGGTCTCTCCCTATATAAGAGAGCCTAGGGCTTCTTGGAATAATATATTGTTCACTTTTTCCAACAGTATGGATCTGTAAGCAACATTACAAAAATTGTGACTAATGACTATATCAATTACTAATTTACTACTAGTATTTCTATTAGCTGGGTCAATAGTCATTACCGAATCAAACGTACTCCAGTTGCGCTCACATCCAGAGGATGCAGAGGTCAAGCTTAAGATCTTGATGGCCATGTCTTTCAAATGTGGTGTGTCGTCTCCATAATTGTACCACCAATTAGCTAATAAAATGCAGAAATGGTTAAGTCAATGAAATCAACGATGTTCCAAATGACATTGATTGAAAATAATGCTTGAAATACCTGCATCGAAATTTTCATCATTTCTCATCCTCTATCTCATGGCTAATGGTTTCCCAAATGGTCCACGATTATGTCTATAATCAAGAAGCTCCTTTGTGGTGATATCATCTTGTATATCCAAATCTGGATAAAATCTTTCCATGCAATCCATAAAACCTCTCTTCACTACAATTTCTGTATCACCACCGCACTCCGTGAAAAAGAAGTATGAGTTCAAAAAGTAAGCTGCTAGATGCAATGGAGTGTCAAGCATGCCCTTGGTCTTGGAGATAATAACGTCCACAAAAAACTTGTAAGATGACTCCACGCTATTAAAAGATGCAATCATCTCTCTTTTTGCTTCTTCAAGCCCTCCATAAACAAAGCCCATGGATGGGCGCCGATCAGCATCAACCACAGGCAATAGACGAACCAAAGGTGTAAAAATTTTGATTGTAAATGTGGTGTGGTTCCAAGAATTGGCTGAAGACTATGGACGTCACTTGTTCTCCCTTTTTGGTCTTGTACCATTTGCAGGTCCTCCACTCATCTGAAGAAAACATCAACCTGAGCTCGTCTTTTTCTCTAGAATGCTTTTAAGAGTGAGAAAAGTAGTAGAAAACTTCATTTGCCCTGATCTAGTGATGTCTTTCTTGCTTGTAAACTTCCGCATCAAGCTCAAAGTTTTAGTGCGAGCATAAATAAAAATTGTGAGTGTCCTTGCCTTTTTAATTGCACTCTTCACTTTCGAATCTTTACTGATCTCCAAAGCAAGATCAACGGAATGAGCAGCACAGGAAGTCCACCATATCTGGGGATATTTTGTGAGCAACAATCTTCCAGCTGCTAGATTCATCGAAGCATTATCCGCAACAACTTGAACAACATTCTCTACGCCAACTTCAGTTATGCACTCATCCACGAGCTGAAAGATGTACTCGGTATTGTGTGTCTCGTCAGAAGTATCTATGGACTTCAAAAATGAAGTCCAAAAGGAGCAATTGACACATGAGTTCATGATGCTCTGTCCGCGTATGTTCGTCCATGCATCAGTCATTATAGAGCATCCTGTCTTCTTCTATGTAATGTGATGACATTGCAAGTCATCAGATATTTTCTTGACCGCCTTCTTCAAAAATGGACCGCTAATCTTATACCTCGTAGGAGTCTTGAGACCTGGACCATACATCCCAATTTCCTCCACCATCTGCTTGAACTGTTTTGTGGTCAATGCATTGAAAGGGATCACCGACGTATATGCCCAGTTGCATATATAAGAGACAACTCTTTCACGATGGTCCTTGGATAAAGCATGTTTTATGCTCATCTGTCGTGATCATTAAACAACGACGGTCTCCTCCAGAGATTCGGAAGATTGATGTCTTTTCACAGATCTAGCATCTCCAACGATGCTGATATCAATCTCATCTCCGCAACCTCAACGGCTTTCTGACTTTTCTTTCTAGCAATGTCATCCAAGTATGATATCATCATCTTCTTCGTCTCTTCGTCCACCTTAGCGCATGCAGCCACGTTGCCTTTAAGATGTTGCTTGAACCTAAAAAACCCTCCTTTCACCACTATCTTGCACAACTTACAAGTAACCGTGTTCGGATCCGCACGGTTTGAAAGGTATCCAAATTGCCATGCAGGATCACTTGATCCCGGTGGCACATAGAAGGATGGGTCGCTACCAGAAGCGACATTTGTGGGTGATGCGACCATCTACATTGTCAGAAACTCACAAGTTAAAACTTGATATAAACAAGTTACTGATTACTAATGAGTAACTAATATTCTATTAGTAACAATTATATACTAAAAATATAACAATACATAGTTACAACTTCACATAAGAACACATAATTTCAATTTGTATTTAAATAAGAACAAAAAAGATATAACTCCTACAAATGCATTTAAATAAAAACAAACAAGCCACAACACTTGCATCATAACACAATAGTATGTAACAATGTAACACAATAGATCCTTCTTAAGAACCATCCAACACAATAATATATATAATGGGTTAAATGGGGCTGCCCCCTGGGATTAGCCAACTTGGCTACTCCCACCCCTATTTTTCCCTCATTTTCTTATTTCTTTGGAAAATAAAAATTTGTAAATTCATCATTATATCCCTCTAACATTCTATTAAAATTTCGTCAGAAACAGAGACTCCTGCGGCCTCCATCCAAACAGGGTCGATTTAAAAAATCCTGCGATCGTTAAAAAAATGAAGTCTGGATGGAGGGCCTAGGAGTCTCTGTTTCTGATGAAATTTTAACAGAATGTTAGAGGGATATAGTGATGAATATACACATTTTTATTTTCCAAAGAAATAAAAAAATGAGGGAAAATAGGGGTGGGAGTAGCAAAGTTGGCTACTCCCAGGGGGCAGCCCCATTTTACCCATATATAATTTATAATATGGGCATATATAGTATTAGCTTCTTAAGAACCATCCAAAAAATAGACCCTTAAGAACCATCCAACAAAAATGCATAGTATGAGCTTCTTAAGAACCATACAACAAATAGCATGAGCATGTCAAAATAGCAAATCAACACAACATAACCATCCAACAAACTATTATTAAAAAATGGCCAAAAAATTTAAAAACCCTAACCTATTTCGGATGGAGCAGGCAGGGTCTGGAGTAGGTGGCGACCGGAGAGGCGGCGACTGGATGGAGTAGGCGGCGATCGGAGAGGCGGCGATTGGAGCAGCAAGCGGCGAACGGGGGCTAGAGCATGCGGTGACCGCTATCTGGAGCAGGAGGCACCGTGTGGTGATTGCATGGGCAAGAGCTCCTATCGGGTGTGTGTGCATGGGTTTTGGGGCTTGGGATATTGTCTAACAGTAACCTAAAGCCTCCATAAATGGGTATTCGAATATGTGTTATCGGATCTTACTTGCAAAAATCAATCGATTAGTCGACCGACTATCCCGACTAGTCGGCTCGACTAATCGGGGTACCCAATTAAAGGCCGGCAAAGGCTAATCAGATCGGCCAGCATACCGATTCGAGTAATCGAGCCGACTAATCAGCCTAGTCAGCCAATTTTTACAAGCTTGGAGGGGGTTAGGGTTTTTTCGGGCACTAGAGCTCCGGCCTTAGACCGTCGCCCTGATACTATGTTTGAAGAAATAAAAGAGTTGTTTATTCCATGGAACCCTAGGCTCTTTTATATCGAGGAGAGACCTATGGGTAAACTACATAAGACTGATGAAGGAAATTAGAATAAGAAAAAGAGTACAATAACTGGAATATAACTCTACAAGGCAATTATAGATGTCAAATCTATAAGTCGGTGAAGGACCAGTCCCGTACATCATGGGGAAACTTGTAAAAAAGATGGTGTTCTTTGTGTGCTTCATCTAACTAGCATTACTAATCTGCAAAGATGAGGTATATCGTAGCCCATCATAATCAACAATGAATTTCCTTTTTCATCATGCAAGTAATGAAAGTACAAACGAAATGTGGGAGGCAATAGCATCTTGTATCCGAAAGGTAGCCAAAGAGATACTAGACGAGTCAAAGGGAGGAGCTCCAGGTCAAAAGGAAGCTTGGTGGAGTGAAGGGGTGCAAGAGAAGCTAAAAATTAAAAGTGCATACTTTAAAGCTATGTATAAGGATAGAACAACGGAAACTGTCACAAACTACAAAATAGCGAAGAAGGGAGCAAAGAAGGTTGTAAGCGAAGCTAAGTCAAAAGCTTATGATGTTTTTTTTTACAAAAATATCGACTCTAAGGAGGGCCAGAAGGATATATTCATGTTGGCCAAAGCACGAGAAAGAAAGGCCAAAGACATTTCTCAAATGAGATGCATTAAGGACGAGGAAGGTTGCGTGCTTGTTACTCAGAAGGACATAGAGACTAGATGGGAGTAGTACTTCCATAAACGTTTCATTGGGGAAGGAAATAGAGAGATCGCTTCGGGTGATCTAGCTAGTAGTTCGATCACACACTCCCAAATTTTCATAGTGTGACTCATCAGCTTGATACCTCTATAATTTAAACAATTTTGAATGTTTTCTTTATTCTTATAAAGAGGCGCCACGATACTCCTCCAATCTTCAGGCATTTTCTTACTTTGTCAAATAACATTGAATAGATTCGTAAGCCAAATCAAACCGCGCTCACCTAAAACTCTCCATACTTTTATAGGGATGTCGTCCTACATCTTTCCCAGGTCTCATAACCTTCAAAGCCTCCTCTATAGAGCTAAAAGGAAGAAACTCCGTATGATCTTTATTGATTTGGAGAAGGCTTATGATTCTGTCCCACGAGAGATATTGTGGAGAGTTTCAGAGAAGAGACAAGTACATGTCCTATACATTAACCTCATAAAGGATGTGTATGATAGGGCTTTATCTTGTGTAAAGACCCTGTCTAGGAAGGCCGATTATTTTGACATCAACATTGCTTTACATCAAGGTTCAACTTTGAGTCCATTTCTTTTTACTTCGACTACGGACGAGTTGACAAGTCACATTCAGGATGAGTTACCTTGGTGTATCTAATTTGATGATGATATTATGTTGATTGAAGAAACTAAAGATGGAGTAAATGAGAAGCTTGAGGTATGGAGACATGTATTGGAGACTAAAGGATTTCGTATAAGTAGTGCTAAGACGGAATATATGGAGTGCACCTTTGATGGAAGCAATGGTGAAGGAATTGATGTGAAGATTGGTGACAATAACATTCGAAAGAGAGATTCTTTTAGATATCTGGGATCTATTTTGCAACAGGATGGGGAAATTGATGGAGATGTTACTAATAGAATAAATGTAGGCTGGCTAAAATGGAGAGGATCCTCTGTTGTTCTCTGAGATAAGAAAATCCCTTTAAAAATTAAAGGAAAGTTTTACAAAGTAGCCGTGAGACCTATTATGCTCTATGGATCTGAATGTGCCTGTGAACCATAGACATGTGCAGAGAATGGATGTAGCAGAAATGAAAATACTAAGGTGGATGTGTGGACACATACGTAAAGATCGAATTCAGAATGATGTAATTAGAAAGAAAGTTAGTGTCGCTCCGATCGAGGATAAGATGTGAGAAAACTGCTTAAGATGGTTTGGTCATTTGCAAAGAAGATCAGTGGATGCACCAGTTAGGAGATGCGAGTGTAGGGATGTTGAGCCGGCTATGAGAGGGCGAGGGTGGCCCAAGAAGTGTTGGAAAGAGACTATACGAAGGGATCTTAGTTTTTTGGATATAAGCCCGGGAATGAACCAAGATAGATCTGAATGGAGGCGAAGAATCCATATAGCCGACCCTACTTAATTGTGGGAAAAGGCTTTGTTGTTGTATTATGCAAGTAACGAGAAGCACCAAAATCAATCAGCATGCATATACTCTAGCATATGTGCTAATAATATAAGCATAGGCTATTCATGAAGAATACGTTGTGGGAAATGTCAGCTTCAAAACTCTTACAAAAAAGGCCAAGATCCAAGGATCTACCTCATCTGGGAGATGATATCAATTATTCTATAATCAAAACAACAAAAGGATTTTCTAAAGAACCATCAAACTAGTCAACCACTTGATTGGTTACAGCTCAAGAGTGGATCTTTCACCTGCATGTGTCCTCATATGCTCATACTAGTAGCGAATAACGATAAGGGCATTAAGCTTAACCACCATGTATGTCACCAATATCGGTGTTGGATATGATCAAGCACTATAGAAATAGGGTGACGACCTGAGAAGAAAAGCATTCTCAATCGCGTAAGACAAGCATTTATAGTGATTCAGCATTGTGTCTACTCTGGTTGCTCACATCATACTCTCTCTATTGTTTCTTAAATGATTAGTAATACAATATTTGTTGGCCCTAAGGTCCCTTTTACGCTACAAAAAAAAATATTGATGGTACTTAGTAATCCCCACCATCAGCACTCAGTCAAGCAAGATATAGGAGGAGGATCAACCATTGCAACACTCCCTCCCATCAACTCACAGCCAATCAGAATGCATGAAGGGGAATAGACATCTCAGCAATCAAGCTCATTGGCTCTCAGCCCATCAGAATGCACGATGACAATCATGCATCTCAACAATCCATCCCATCAGCTATCAACCAATAAAAAAACAGGAGGGGGAATCAGACATTTTAGAACTCTGGCACATTAGGTTTCAACCAATCAGAAGGCAAGAGGAAGATCAATCACATTAGCAATCCCTTCTACTAGTTCTTAGTCAATCAATCTTTATATGATAAATCCAAACAATCTCTCACTTAAAGGATGATATGTAGTATATGTAGCAGCTTCTATACTTCGATCATTATCAATAATGCTAATGTGAGTTTTTTCCTTGTCTTTTATACTTGAAGACCAATAGAAGCTGAACATATTATTAGCTTCTCCACTATCACGGACTTTTTTTTTTTGACGGCTTGATGAACATATCAATAAGATTTTCAAATATTTAGATCTTTTTAACCCAAATATCAATTGTTTAAAAAATGAAAGACAACTTTTTACAAAATGATTTGCACTTTGACTATCACTATATAATTTTTTTAAGGAAAAGGATGAGGTGTTGAGGAGAGGTCCCCCTAACTATCGCAAAATAGTCGACAATCTTCACTTTCATTATTCATTTCATTCATTAGACCCATCAACTATGTCATTTCGGCACAAGCTACGGTTTCCACCACTTGTAATGCTTTTGTGGTCGATAAGGTCATTATTTTCTCTAATCTAAAGATCAAACCGACGACTCCACTCCTTAAGGTAAAGACATATATGGTCTACATAACACAATGCCAAAGGGTAAAGACGATAGAGTGTGCTTTTCATGCCATTAATATCTTCAATTTTGAGTCTTGAGTCTTGGAAACCTCGAAATGGAATATCATTGTTTTCATAATACAATGTCATGTTAACGGTACCACTCAAATATTGTAGAATCCACTTCACAACTTCCTAATGCTCTTTGCAATAATTCATCGTGAATCTGCTCACAACTCCCACTACGTGGGAGATGTCTGGTCTAGTGCAAACCATTGTGTACATCAAACTACCAACAACGGATTGGTAGAGTACTTTGGATGTACTCATGCTCCTCCTTCCTAGTTCCTAGTAGCTTCTTTCCCTGTTAGTAGTGGGACTAAATCCCACATCTAGTCGCTTGTGAGGGAGTACATCTCATCCTCCATGGTTAACTCCCATTGCTTCCTTATCTCACCATGTAGCGCTTCATGGAAGTATTCAGGTTCACCATTACAAGTTACTAATAAGTAATTCAAGGAAAGTGATTACCTTATATTGGGCTTGATGAACCTGGTAGAATTTTCGTAGTACCAGAGTCTGTGGATTATTCCGCGGGGTGGGTTGCACATTCTCATCCTTTGGTTGTGATGTGGTTCGTTCAAAATTTTAATCAAACTCAAAAAGTCCAGTTCTTTAGTTTTCTTTTTCTTTCTGTCCATCCTTGTATAAAGAAGACTCATTAAAATGTAACATCAATGCTTCTGATATTCTTTGTGTTCTCCAAATCCCATAGTTTATATCCGTAGTTATCTGCACCATAACCAAGAAATATGCATTTCCTGGATTTTGGATTAAACTTTCTTCTTTTTTCCTTACAAATAATTTTTTTATCCAAAAACATGTAAATAAGATAGTGTTATCTCTTTTGCTATTTATGATTTTTCGGGAACTTTCCCATCTAATGCAACCAATTAACCGCGATTGATTATATATGCAATTGTATTCACTATATCAGCCCAATATCACTTGGCAGACTTGCATATATTTCCATGTTTCTTACATGCTCCAGAAGAGTCACATTCATACGTTCAGCAATACCATTCTGCATGGGCTTTCTTGGGATTATTTTTAATCTCCCAATCTCGTTCTAGGCACAGTAAGCTTCAAATGCATCATTGTAGTATTCTCCTCTATTATTCAACTTAAGACATTTTTAACTTTAAACATGTCTCATTTTAACTAATGTCTTTAACATCTTGAAGGTCTCAAATACATCATATTTATGTTTGATAAAGTAAACCTGCAATTTTCTAGTTGCATTATGAATAAAAGTAATAAAATAATGAGATTCGCTAAGAGATGATACCTAAGATGATCACCATACATTTGTATGTACCAGCTTCAGTCTTCCATGTTCTTATATTGTGAAACTGATCTTCTGTTTTCTTAAGATACAACATTCATAGAATTCTAAACCAACGACCCGTAATCCTACCAACTTTCCTTTTTTCAGCATGTGGAAAAGTGACGAGAGAATACAATAAGATGTTTATTCAAGAGGTCTAGGGGGCCTTATATAGGATTAAATCATAGAGAGCTTAAAGAGATAAAACACATAAATACCACTATGGGGTGACAATAGAATATAAGAACGTAATCTACTATAATCTCTAGCACTCCCCCTCGAGTTGGAGCATATCCATCAATCACGCCCAACTTGGAAGCTATCTAGGAAAGGCGCTTCTTTGCTAAGGCCTTTGTAAATATGTATGCAAGCTGAAGATCTTTCGAGATGTGTGGTGTAGCAATATGTATGCAAGCTGAAGATCTCATACAACATCACGTAAAATTGCAGTCAATCTCAATGTGTTTGGTTCTCTCATGGAACACAGGATTTGTAGCAATGTAAATAGCACATTTGTTATCACAGTATATAGGAACATGAGTGGTGATAGCAACACTGAGTTCTTGCAAAAAAGTCAGTAGCAAAGTAACTTCACATGTAGTCTGGGCCATTGCCATGTATTATGTCTATGCACTGGATCGGGAGACTACCGTCTGCTTCTTGTTCCTCCAACTAACATGGTTTCCTCCTACCATCATAGCATAGCCCATGCGACAATCCTCATGTGAGCTTGCATAATCATCATCGACATATGCAGCGACATTAGTGTATCCATTTGCCCCATAGAAGAGGCCACGTCCAGGTGATTCCATCAGGACGTGAAGGATCCGAAGAACGCCCTACCAATGGTTGTAACAAGGTTTCTCCATGCATTGGATAGCTCTGCTCACATCATAGGATATGTCTGGCCTAGTAACAGTAAGATACAAAAGTTTTCCAATCAGGCTCTTGTATCGTGTAGAGTCTTCAAAGACAGGATCAATGGAGGTAGAGTGTTTCCTTGATTTTGCATGAATGCAAGAGGGTTTGCACCCAAGTAACCATGCCTCAATCAGTATACCTAAGCAGTACTTTCTCTGTGACATATGGAGTCCCTTCTTGGTGCGTAAAACTTTTATGCCCAAAAAATACCGAAGTTGCCCCAGATCCTTGGTGACAAAGACCTTTTAAAAAAAGCCTTGGTCGTTAGCACCCCTTTATCATCGTCACCTGTAACAACCATATCATTCACATATACATCAAGTATAATGGTACCCGTTGACCATTTTCTGACAAAAACAGAGTAGTCGAATGTAGTTCTCTGAAAACTCCGAGTGTTGATCTCTGTACTTAGTCTATCAAACCATGCTCTCGGATTTTGCTTCAAACCATAGATTGCTTTGCGAAGTCGATACACATACTCCTCCTCAACTTCGTAACCTGGAGATTGCATCATGTAAACTTCCTCTTTGAGATCGCTATATAGAAAAGCATTCTTGAAATCCAATTGAAAAATAGGCTTGTTCACGGCTACATAGAGGATAGTCCATATAGATCACATCCTTGCAACATGAGAAAGTGTCTCGAAGTAGTCAACTCCATATGTCTGTGTAAAGCCTTTCGCCATAAATCTTGCTTTCAACATGTCAATAGAGCTATTTGGAGACTGCTTCGTAGTGAAGACCCATCTGTAGGCAATGTATTTAGTTCTCCGGGGAAACTGTACAAGATGCCGTGTCCTTCTTGAATTGAGAGCGACTATTTCTTCATTCATTGCCTTTCTCCATCCAGAATCCTGCAGTGCACAATGATGGTGTCTTGGAACAGAAATTGTCATAAGAGCATATGCATATCTTTTGTCCGAACATGATAAGCTATCAGTGGATGTGAAATGAGACAAAGTTGAACCTTGATGCAGACCAATACCGATGTCAAAATAGTCAGTCTTCCAATACTGGATCCTTACACAAGAGGAAGCTCTAACATACATATCCTTTGTGAGGTTAATGTAAAAGACATGTACTTATTATAGAGAGTATTATTATTATATGTCATGTACCTTTTAGTATTTTCTTATTGTTCTCTGGACTACTATGTATTTTACCCATTAGGCCTCTCCCTATATAAGAGAGGCTAGGGTTCTCTTGAATAACAAGTTGCTCAATTCCTCCAACATGATATCAGAGCCGAAACCCTAGGCGTGTCCCACCCGCCACCTGCCGCCTCCCACCACCCCCCCTGCCTCCTCTCGCCGGTCCCCTTCTCTCGTCGGCCCCCTCCTCTCGTCGGTTCCGCCTCTCGTCGGTCCCCAGCCCGGCCTCCTCTCATCGGTCACCAGCCCGGCTCCCAGCCCCCGCATCGGGATCCCGTCTCCGTCAGCCACGCCACACCGGGATCCCTTCACCGCCGTGCCCTAGCCTAGCCCCAGTCCCGCTCCGGGATCTCGCATCCGCCTTCAACTTCGATCGTACCCTAGTCGACTACCGGCCCCCGCCCTAGCCGTTACCGCTGCGCCTCCCGTTGGCTTGATCGTAGCCCGCTCGTCCTTCGGATCTATGGATTTGGGTGCGTAACATCTACATACGCACTCAAATCCTATGCAGCCTCTGTAGACATTTGTCACTCTGTCTACAAACTCTAGTTCTTCACTTCTTCTCCAGCGGTGATATGTCAGAATCCAAGGTGGATATGCCCTCCATAGGCGCGTTCATAGGTCCCACGCCAATAGTGAAGATGGATGGTTCGAACTACGAGCTCTGGGCGATGCAGTTCATGAGCCTCATGAAGTCAAATGGTAAGAAGCACATTCTTACCGAGGATGAGCCGGTAGAGAAGACAGGGATTTATGTCTCATGGGAGGCTGATGATTCGTATGCCAAGGTTTGGCTGTCAGGCACACTGTCAATAGAGATTGCCAATGATGTCCTCCATCAGCCCACTGCCAAGGCGATGTGTGATATTCTGGCTGCAACATATTCACAAGTGCAGAATGAGACCAAGATGTTACAGCTTCAGCATGATATATTCACGATGAAGCAGAACGGCAGACCACTTCACTCCTTGTAGACGTCCCTGAGAGGGATGTTTGAGAAGCTATACAGTACCATTCCACTCACAGCAACCCCTGAGCAGCCGAAGACGTTTCGAAATGCCACCATGGTGGGCGTTCTACTTGCAGCCCTAGACCCTGAGTACGAGGCTGCTCGCTCTCGGATTTTGGCCGATGCAGTTATTCCTCCAATGGAGGATGTTTACCGGAGGCTCAGTCGCATATCAGTGCCTTCCAGCTCATCTACTCCACCCCCATCGACGATGGCAGTATCGCGTGGGAGAGGTGGTCAGTCTTCTGGTCATGGACATGGACGTAGAGGTGGTAGGGGTGGTCGCTTTCGTCACCCTTGTTCGTATTGTCACCGCACAGGCCACTTGAAGGATACATGCTACTCTAAGCATGGGTTCCCAGCATCGGCACGTGTAGCCGAGCATGTTCTGCCCCAATCAGCATCCAATGCAGACAACCATTTTGAGGAGCTTGTGGCGTGTTTACGTGATATTATGCCACAATCTTCTGCTGATTAATCTGATGGACCTTCTGATGTTGCTGCCTCTGCCAGTTCTCCGGTTGTCGCTAGTACCTCAGGTAGTGCTACTGCATTTACGTCTTGTCATGATAATCTGATTGGATTATAGATTATGGTGCCACACATCACATCTGTCGAGATCGAGAGAGACTTGAGTCCTACAGGGACATTCCCCATGGCCCTTCAGTACAGATCGCAGATGGTACCCATTCCCCCCTTGTTGAACAGGGGGAGGTCGTTCTATCTTCTTCCATGCATCTACAGAATGTTATGCATGCTCCAGAGTTCTCCATGAATCTGTTGTCTATTAGTCAGATTACGAAGGATTTGCACTGTCGTGCTATATTTGACCCCTCTTCTCTTATTTTTCAGGACATAAACGGGCAGGGTGATTGGATGTGGCTTTGAGCAGAATGGTCTGTATCGGCTGGTCCGAAATTCCTATGCTGGCGTCTCTTCTTATTCTGCCGGACCAGTATCTCCGTACATTTGGCATCTTCGCTTTGGTCATCTCCCGCTCCAGAAAATGCGACGCCTTCTTCCTCAGATTTCTCCCAGTTCTTCCTTTCGTTGTGAAGCATGTCAGTTGGGAAAGCATCATAGGTCCAGCTTTCCTAGTCGTCAGAGTCGGAGCAGTTGCTCCCCGTTCGAGTTATTTCATATTGATATTTGGGGTCCGAGTCGTGTTCCCGATCATCAGGGACACAGGTTCTATCTAGTTGTAGTGGATGATTTCTCTCGTCTATCTTGGGTCTTTCTTTTAAAGAATAAATCTGAAGCAGGAGATGTGATTAAAAATTTGATTAATGAAGTGCAGAATGTTTTTTCCTCTACTGTCAAATATGTTCGTACAGATAATGCTATGGAATTCTGCACACAGTCTCTCTCTCAGTTTCTCTCGTCAAAGGGCATTATTCACCAAACTACTTGTGCTTACACATCTCAGCAGAATGGTGTTGCAGAAAGAAAGCACCGTCACCTTCTTGACATTACTCGAACTCTTCTTATTCAGAGTTGTGCTCCTATCTCTTTCTGGGGGGATGCTGTTCTTACAGCTTGTTACCTGGTCAATCGTATGACGTCATCTGTCCTAGGTGAGAAAGTTCCTATGTCTATCATTTTTCCTGATAAGGAATTATTCTCGCTTACTCCTCGTGTCTTCGGTACTGTTGCCTTTGTTCATCGTCTCACTCCAGGACTTGACAAACTCTCTCCTAGAGCTGGCAAGTGTGCCTTTGTCGTTTACTCTCGGACTCAGAAGGGCTATCGTTGTTATGACCCCATAAACAAGAAGTACTTTGTCAGTGTTGATGTCACGTTCTTCGAGTATGTTATTTATTTCTCTCATGCAGATGACAGGCTGGTACCATCCACTACCAATGATGATTTCTATGTCCCTCCACCTCCTAGTTGGGGTTCAACTGAGCCTACTCCTGCACCAGTTACTACGCCATCTTCAACACCACCACCTCCGCCACCACCACCTCCACAACCTCCTATTCCACCTTTACCAAAATTCTATACTCGTCGGTCAGGTCCTGCTCAGGCTACACGTCCGACATCCATCACGCCTCAGGCATATTTTGATGACATTACTAATGACGGGTTAGATATGGTACATGTGCAGGATTCTTCATTGCAGGAGGAGATTACACCATCCAGTACAGTGGACGATGACCTAGATATTCCTATTGCTATCCGGAAGCAAAAGAGGACGTGTGCATCTTATCCCTTTGCTTCTCAGGTGTCTTTTCATCGCCTCACAGGCGACTTTCAGAGATTTGATGCAGCTTTGTCGTCCGTGGACATACCACGGACCTATCAGGAAGCTATGAAGATTGATTTCTGGAGAATGGCTAAGGAAGACGAGATACGGGCCTTACATTCTCGTGGCACATGGAGCTTGGTTACTGCTCCTCCTGATGCGTCCATTGTTAGCTGTAAATGGGTATTCATAGTTAAATACCACGCAGATGGCAGTATAGATCGATACAAGGCTTGGTTGGTCGCTCGAGGTTTCATACAAACCTGTGGTGTGGACTATATGGATACATTTTCTCCGGTGGCTCGTCATTCTACCCTTCGCATACTCCTATCAGTTGCAGTGGTACGTGACTGGACTATATCTCAACTTGATGTCAAGAATGCATTCTTGTATGGAGATTTGCAGGAGGAAGTCTACATGTAGCAGCCACCAGGGTTTACTGCTGAGGGGGAGAAGCATATGGTGTGTAGACTTCACAAGGCAATTTATGGCATTAAACAATGCCCAAGGACGTGGTTCCAGAAACTTTCCCATCTGATTGAACGACATGGGTTCAAGAGATCGAATGCAGACCACTCATTGTTTATTCAGAAGTCTTCTACAGGTACGGTTGTCATCATGGTCTATGTCGATGATATTCTGGTTACAGGAGATGATGTTCAGGGAATAGAGAGGGCAAAAGCGTTCCTAGGTCGTCAGTTCATCACGAAGGACCTTGGAACCCTAAGATACTTTCTGGGGTTGGAGTTCGCCAGGAATGCACAGGGTCTAGTGATGACCCAAAGGAAGTACATTACAGATTTCTTGACTGAAACAAGCATGGCTGAATGCAGACCATCGAGTATTCCCATGGATCCAAGCATGAAGCTGTATGATGATGACACTGCTGAAGTAGACAAGAGGAAATATAGAGAAATGGTGGGTAAGCTCCTTTATATTACCACAACTCGACCTGATATTGCCTTTGCAGTAAGCCGGGTGAGTCAATTTATGGAGCAGCCAAGACAAGTTCATATGGATGCCATATACATGATACTGAGGTATCTGAAGTCTTCTCCAAGTTCAGGGTTGCTATTCCGAAAGGGCACAGATTTTAGCATGTGCAGATGCTGATTATGCAGGATGCTCTAAGGATAGAAAGCAACCTCAGGATTTGCCATTTTTGTTGGGAGCTCTTTGGTCTCTTGGAAAAGCAAAAGCAAACCGTTGTCGCAAGATCCAGTGCAGAATCTGAATATAGGGCCATGGCGCAAGCAAGCACGGAGATGATGTGGGTTCGATCTGTGCTAGAGGATCTACATGTAGCTGTACCTTTACCTATGCAGCTTCAATGTGACAATCAGGCAACATTGTTTATTGCCAACAATCCAACACTCCATGAGAGAACAAAGCATATTGAAGTTGACTGTCACTACACTAGAGACTTGATCTAGAGAGGCTTGATATCTACATCTCATGTGAGCTCAAGGGATCAGACTGCTGACATACTCACCAAGCCGTTGCTCAGAGGACCCTTCCAGAGATGCTCTTCCAAGCTGAGCATGATCGACATCTATGCTCCACCTTGAGGGGGAGTGTAGAGAGTATTATTATTATATGTCATGTACCTTTTAGTATTTTCTTATTGTTCTCTGGACTACCATGTATTTTACCCATTAGGCCTTCCATATATAAGAGAGGCTAGGATTCCCTTGAATAACAAGTTGCTCATTTCCTCCAACACTTATCTCTTCTCAAAAACTCTCCACAATATCTCTCATGGGACGGAATCATAAGCCTTCTCCAAATGAATAAAAATCACATGGAGGTTCTTCCTTTTAGCTCTAATTGTTCTCTTCAGCAAGTGGATGGCATCAATAGTTGAGCGACCTGACATGAATCCGGATCGGTTTCCTTTACTTTGGAAACTTGCCCCAACCTTCTTTCGATCACATATTCTCAACTTTTCATAATATGACTCATCAGCTTGATACCTCTATAATTCAAACAATTTTGAATGTCTCCTTTATTCTTATAAAGAGGTACCACGATGTTAATCCTCCATTCTTCAGACATTTTCTTGCTTCGCCAAATAACATTGAATAATAATGTAAGCCAAGTCAAACTACACTTACCTAGAACTCTCCATACTTCTATAAGAATGTTATCAAGTCATATACCTTTTCCCATGTTTCATAACCTTCAAAGCCTCCTCTACTTCATTTGTATTCGTTTATAGCTTGCATCATTCAAGTAATTTTCACTACTATCTAGATCTCCCAAAGTGATCGCTCTATTTCCTTCCACAGTGAAAAGCTTACGGAAATACTTCTTCCATCTAGTCTCTATATCCTTCTGAGTAACAAGCACGTGTCCTTTGTCATCCTTAATGCATCTCACTTGAGAAAGATCTTTGGTCTTTCTTTCTTTTGCTTTGGTCAATCTGAATATATCCTTCTGACCCTCTTTAAAGTCAAGATTTTTGTACAAAACTCCATAAGCTTTTGACTTAGCTTTGCTTAGAACCTTCTTTGCTCACTTCTTCGCTATTTTGTAGTTTGTGACAGTTTCCTATGTTCTATCCTTAAACATAGCTTGAAAGCATGCTCTTTTAATTTTGAGCTTCTCTTGCACTCCTCTACTCCACCACTTAGCTTCCTTTTAGCCGGAAAACCCTCCCTTTGACTTGCCTAGCATTTCTTTGGCTACCCTTCGGATACAAGGTGTTATCGCTACCCACATCTCGTTTGCAGTTCTATTACAATCCCAAGATAAGTCTTCTAAAACCTTCTCCCAGAAGTTTGATTACTTCAATTGAAGATTTCACCATCTTGTTCTAGTAATCTTAGAAACCCTCCTTTTCTTACCAGCCATTTTATTTGAACATTCATGACTAACAAATGATGTTGAGTTGTCAAACCCTCTCTAGAGATTACTTTGCAGTCTTTATAACACAACCAATCTCTTTTCCTCAATGCAAAGTAATCTATCTGTGTTCTAGTCAAACTACTCTTACAAGTAATTAAATACTTCTCCCTCTTCTTGAAGAGAGTGTTTGCTAAGAAAAGTTCATAAACCGTTACAAAATCCATAAACCGTTACTTTTCCCTCTTCATTTCTGTCTCCGAAGCCATGACCTCCATGAACACCGGCATGCCCTGAGGCATCATTTCCCATATGTCCATTAAGATCTCTACTTAGGCAAATCATCTCTCTTTGTGAGATTTCTTACATAATCTTATCCAAATCTTCCCAAAAAACTTGTTAAATCATTTCATCTAAACCATTTGTGATGCATAAATTATGATGATATTCAGAATTTCTTCTTCAAGCACCAATTTCAAAAAAATAATCTGATCCCCGATTCTTTAAGCCTTAACAACAGTATCCTTTAAATCATTATGAACAACCACTCCAACACCATATCTGCCTTTATCTTTTCAACATGGATCTAAGCAAATATATAGATTTCGTTGGGTCGTTCTCTACTTACGACGCGTTGCATCGCTCGAATGCAATGAAAAATAGGCAAGGGGCGCTACATCGCAGCCTAGATGTAGTTCAAAATTTGCAAGGGTTCTCGCATGAGGAACGCATGCAGGTAATTAAGCTAGTTCCGCTGCATCACCGCCCGGATGCAGTCCAAAATTTACAAGGGTTCTTGCATAATGGACGCATATGAGTAAAGAAGTTAGTCCAAAAGAGATTGCAAAGGAAGTTGCAGATTGGTTGTTGGAATGTTGGCACTTTAACTAGAAAATTGATATAGATAGTGGATACGATGGAAAAAAGAAAGATTCATATATTATGTCTTCAAGAGACTAAATGGGTTGGAGAGAAAGCAAGGGAGATCGAGAAGACATGCTTTAAACTTCAGTATTCAGGTAAAGATAAGGGTAGAAATGGTGTTGGAGTGGTTGTTCATAAGGATTTGAAGGATTGTGCGGTTGAGGTGCAAAGATTCGGGGATCGGATTATTTTGCTAAAATTGGTGCTTGAAGAAGAAATTCTGAATATCATCTCAGTTTATGCACTGCAAATTGGTTTAGATGAAATGACTAAACAAGCTTTTTGGGAGGATCTGGACAAGATTTTACAAGGATTCCCACAAAAAGAGATGATTTGCATAGGCAGAGATCTTAATGGACATGTGGGAAAAGATGTTTCAGGGTATGCTAGTGTTCATGGAGGACATGGTTTTGGGGATAGAAAAGAAGAGAGAAAAGTCATTCTGGATTTTTTAACGGCATATGATCTTTTCATAAACTCAGCCATGGCCGGTCCCAAGCCCGAGTAAATGAGGAGGGTTGCATTAGGTAGTCAATAGCCAGTGTAAAACAGTCGGAGACAACTTCTTAAATAATATTTTAAAAAAATATTATTTAGGATATTGCCTCATGACAGTCCAACATGGATTTAAGCAAATATACAGATTTCGTTGAGGCATTCCCCTTTTGAAACGTGTTGCATCGCCCGAATGCAATGAAAAATTGGCAAAGGCCGCTACATCGCAGTCTGGATGTAGTTCAAAATTTGCAAGGGTTCTCGCATGAGGAACGCATGCGAGTAATTAAGCTAGTTCCGATGCATCTCCGCCCGGATGCAGTCCAAAATTTACAAGGGTTCTCGCATAATGGACGCAAGCGAGTAAAGAAGTTAGTCCAAAAGAGATTGCAATGGAAGTTTTTTTTTTAGGCTCAAGAAAGGGGGACACACGCGAAGGTGTTCACCCCAATGCATTAAAAAGAGGAAGAAATACTTACAAGGGGGAATGGAAGAGCAGAAAAAACAAAACAAGGTACAGGGGGTAAACAAGCAATGGAAGTTGCGGGTTGGTAGTTGGAATATTGGCACTTTGACTGGAAAATCGATGGAGATAGTGGATACGATGGAAAGAAGGAAGATTCATATACTATATCTTTAAGAGACTAAATGGGTTGGAGAGAAAGCAAGGGAGATCGAGAAGACATGCTTTAAACTTTGGTATTCAGGTAAAGATAAGGGTAGAAACAGTGTTGGAGTGGTTGTTCATAAGGATTTGAAGGATTGTGTGGTTGAGGTGCAAAGATTCGGAGATCGGATTATTTTGCTGAAATTGGTGCTTGAAGAGGAAATTTTAAATATAATCTCAGTTTATGCACCGCAAATTGGTTTAGATGAAAGGACTAAACAAGCTTTTTGGGAGGATCTAGATAAGATTTTACAAGGAATCCCACAAAGAGATGATTTGCATAGGTGGAGATCTTAATGGACATGTGGGAGAAGATGCTTCAAGGTATGCTAGTGTTCATGGAGGACATGGTTTTGGGGATAGAAATGAAGAGGGAAAAGTCATCCTGGATTTTGTAACGGCATATGATCTTTTCATAGCAAACACTCTCTTCAAGAAGAGGAAGGAGCATTTAATTACTTATAAGAGTGGGCCAACGAGAATACAGATAGATAACTTTGCATTAAGGAGAAGAGATCGGTTGTGTTGTAAAGACTGCAAAGTAATCCTAGGAGAGAGTTTGACAACTCAACATCGCTTGTTAGTCTTGGATGTACAAATAAAAGGGCCGGTAAAGAAAAGGAGGGTTCCTAAGATCACTAGAACTAGATGGTGGAATCTTCCACTGAAGCAATCGAGCTTCAGGGAGAAGGTTTTAGAAGATTTATCTTGGGATTGTAGTGGAAGTGCAAACGAGATATGGGAGGCAGCAGCACCTTGTATCCGAAAGGAAGCCAAAGAGATGCTAGGCGAGTCAAATGGAGGTGCCCCAGGTCAAAAGGAGGCTTGGTCGTGGAGTGACGGGTGCAAGAGAAGCTAAAAATTAAAAGAGCATGCTTTAAAGCTATGTCTAAGAATAGAACAGAGGAAACTGTCACAAACTACAAAGAAGCAAAGAAGGCTGTAAGCGAGGCTTAATCGAAAGCTTATGAAGTTTTGTATAAAAATCTCGACTCTAAGGAGGGCCAGAAGGATATATTCAGGTTGGCCAAAGAAAGAGAAAGAAAGACCAAAGATCTTTCTCAAGTGAGATGCATTAAGGACGAGAAAGGTCACGTGTTTGTTACTCTACTCAGAAGGATATAGAGACTAGATGGGAGCAGTACTTCCATAAACTTTCATTAGGGAAGGAAATAGAGAGATCACTTTGGGTAATCTAGCTAGTAGTGAAAGTTATTTGAATCATGCAAGCTATAGACGGATACAAAGAAAGGAAGTAGAGGAGGCTTTGAAGGTTATGAGACCTGGGAAAGGTGTAGGACCGGATGGCATCCCTGTAGAAGTATGAAAAGTTTTAGATGAGCGCGGTTTGACTTGGCTTATGAATCTATATAATGTTATTTGGTGAAATAAGAAAATGCCTGAAGATTTGAGGAGTATAGTGGTGCCTCTTTATAAGAATAAAGGAGACATTCAAAATTGTTCAAATTATAGAGGTATCAAGCTGATGAGTCACACTATGAAAATTTGGGAGCGTGTGATCGAGAGAAGGTTGAGGCAAGTTTCCAAGGTCAAAGAAAACCAATTCGGATTCATGCCAGGTCGCTCAACTATTGAAGCCATCCATTTGCTGAGGAGAACAATGGAGATTTATAGAGCTAAAAGGAAGAGGCTCCATATGATCTTTATTGATTTGGAGAAGGCTTATGATTCTGTCCCATGAGAGATATTGTGGAGAGCTTTGGAGAAGAGACAAGTATCTGTCCTATACAATAATCTCATAAAGGATATGTATGATAGGGTTTTATCTTGTGTAAGGACCCCGTTTAGAAAGACCGACTATTTTCGCATCAACATTGGTTTACATCAAGGTTCAGCTTTGAGTCCATTCCTTTTTACTTTGATTATGGACGAGTTGACAAGTCACATTCAGGATGAGTTACCTTGGTGTATGTTATTTGCTGATGATATTATGTTGATTGACGAGACTAGAGATGGAGTAAATGAGAAGCTTGAGGTCTGGAGACATACATTGGAGAGTAAAGGATTTCGTATAAGTAGGGCTAAGACAGAATATATAGAGTGCACCTTTGATGGAAGTAATGGTGAAGGAATTGAGGTGAAGATTGGTGATGATAACATTCAGAAGAGATATTCTTTTAGATATCTAGGATCTATTTTGCAACATGATGGGGAAATTGATGAAGATGTTACTAATAGAATAAATGCAGGCTGGCTAAAATGGAGAGGAGCCTCTGCTGTTCTCTGTGATAAGAAAATTCCTTAAAAAATTAAAGGAAAGTTTTACAAAGCAGCTGTGAGACCTGCTATGCTCTATGGATTTGAATATTGGCCTGTGAACCATAGACAAGTGCAGAGAATGGTTGTAGCAGAAATGAAAATGCTAAGGTGGATGTGTGGATACACACGTAAAGATCGGATTCGGAATGATGCAATCAGAAAGAAAGTTGGTGTTGCTCCGACTGATGATAAGATGTGAGAAAACCGCTTAAGATGGTTTGGTCATTTACAAAGAAGATCAGCTGATGCACCAGTTAGGAGATGCGAGTGTTGGGATGTTGAGCCGGCTAAGAGAGGACGAGGACGGCCCAAGAAGTGTTGGAAAGAGACCATATGAAGGGATCTTTGTTTTGTGGATATAAGCCCGGGATTGACCCAAGATAGATCTGAATGGAAGAGAAGAATCCATGTAGCCGACCCTACTTAATTGTGGGAAAAGGCTTTGTTGTTGTTGTTGATATGATCTTTTCATAGCAAATACTCTCTTCAAGAAGAGGGAGGAGCATTTAATTGCTTATAAGAGTGGGCCAATTAGAAAACAGATAGCTTATTTTGCGTTGAGGAGAAGAGATCGGTTGTGTTGTAAGGACTGCAAAGTAATCCCAGGAGTGAGTTTGACAACCCAACATCACTTGTTAGTCTTGGATGTGCAAATAAAAGGGCTGGTAAACAAAAGGAGGGTTCCTAAGATCACTAGAACTAGATGGTGGAAACTTCCACTAAAGCAATCGAGATTCAGGGAGAAGGTTTTAGAAGACTTATCTTGGGATTGTAGCGGAAGTGCAAACGAGATGTGGGAGGCAGTAGCATCTTGTATCTGAAAGATAGCCAAAGAGATACTAGGCGAGTCAATGGGAGGAGCTCCAGGTCAAAAAGAGGCTTGGTGGTGGAGTGAAGGGGTGCAAGACAAGCTAAAAATTAAAAAAGCTTGCTTTAAAGCTATGTCTAAGGTTAGAACAACGGAAACTGTTACAGACTACAAAATAGCGAAGAAGGAAGCAAAGAAGGCTGTAAGCGAAGCTAAGTCAAAATCTTATGATGTTTTTTTTACAAAAATATCGACTCTAAGGAGGGCGAGAAGGATATATTCATGTTGGCCAAAGCAAGAGAAAGAAAGACCAAAGACATTTCTCAAGTGAGATGCATTAAGGACGAGGAAGGTCGCGTGCTTGTTACTCAGAAGGACATAGAGACTAGATGGGAGCGGTACTTCCATAAACTTTTCATTGGGAAAGGAAATACAGAAATCACTTTGGGTGATCTAACTAGTAGTGAAAGTTACTTGAATCGTGCAAGTTATAGACGAATACAAAGAAATGATGTAGAGGAGGCTTTGAAGGTTATGAGACCTGCGAAAGGTGTAGAACCGGATGACATCCCTGTAGAAGTATGGAGAGTTTTAGGTGAGCGTGGTTTGACTTGGCTTACGAATCTATTCAATGTTATTTGGCGAAGCAATAAAATACCTGAAGATTGGAGGAGTATCGTGGTGCCTCTTTATAAGAATAAAGGAGACATTCAAAATTGTTCAAATTACAGAGGTATCAAGCTGATGAGTCACACTATGAAAATTTGAGAACGTGCGATTGAAAGAAAGATGAGGCAAGTTTCCAACGTAAAAGAAAACCAATTCGGATTCATGCCAGGTCGCTCAACTATTGAAGTCATCCATTTGTTGAGGAGTACAATGGAGATTTATAGAGCTAAAAGGAAGAACCTCCATATGGTCGTTATTGATTCGAGGAAGGCTTATGATTCTGTCCCACAAGAGATATTGTGGAGAGTTTTGGAGAAGAGACAAGTACATGTCCTATACATTAATCTCATAAAGGATATGTATGATAGGGCTTTATCTTTGTAAGGACCCCGTCTGGGAAGACTGACTATTTTCGCATCAACATTGGTTTACATCAAGGTTCAGCTTTGAGTCCATTCTTTTTTATATTGATTATGGACGAGTTGACAAGTCACATTCAAGATGAGTTACCTTGATGTATGTTATTTGTTGATGATATTGTGTTGATTGACGAGACTAGAGATGGAGTAAATGAGAAGCTTGAGGTCTGGAGACATACATTGAAGACTAAAGGATTTCGTTTAAGTAGAGCTAAGACAGAATATATGGAGTGCACCTTTGATGGAAGCAATGGTGAAGGAATTGAGGTAAAGATTGGTGACAATAACATTCAGAAGAGATATTCTTTTAGATATATGGGATCTATTTTGCAACAAGATGGGGAAATTGATGGAGATGTTACTAATAGAATAAATGCAGGGTGGCTAACGTGGAGAGGAGACTATGATGTTCTCTGTGATAAGAAAATTCCTTTAAAAATTAAAGGAAAGTTTTACAAAGCAGCCGTGAGACCTGTTATGCTCTATGGATCTGAATGTTGGCCTGTAAACTATAGACTTGTGCAGAGAATGGTTGTAGTAGAAATGAAAATGCTAATGTGAATGTACGGACACACACGTAAAGATCGGATTCGGAATGATGCAATCAGGAAGAAAGTTGGTGTAGCTCTGATCGAGGATAAGATGCGAGAAAACCGCTTAAGATAGTTTGTTCATTTGCGAAGAAGGTCAGCGGATGCACCAGTTAGGAGATGCGAGTGTTGGGATGTTGAGCCGGCTAAGAGAGGGAAAGGACGGTCCAAGAAATGTTGGAAAAAGACTATACGAAGGGATCTTAATTTTTTGGATATAAGCCCTAGATTGACCCAAGATAGATCTGAATGGAGGCAAAGAATCCATGTAGCCGACATTGCTTAATTGTAGGAAAAGGCTTTGTTGTTGTTGTTGTTGATCTTTACCCGAATATTATAGTTTAAAGCATATCTTATCGATCTCCTTTGATTTCTCTACGACCACTTTATCTCTTGGAGACATAGTATATGAATCTTCCATCTTTCCATCGTATCTACTATCTCCATTGATTTGCCAGTCAAAGTGCCAATATTCCAACTATATATCCGCATTACAGCCTCTTGTGTACTAACTTCTTTACTCACAAGCATCCATCATGAGAGAATCCTTGCAAATTTTGGATTGCATCCGGGCAGCAATGCAACGGGACTACCTTATTTACTCGCATGTGTTCCTCATACGAGAAGCCTTTCCAAAATCAACCTCCCAAATAATTTTGGATGAAGTCATTTTGTGGGGTGGTATGACATGAAGCACTCGAGTTCACAATCAAGGACTCAGCTCGATCATCTGCAACACATATCAATGCATCATGGTGAAGCCTTCACCCCACTTTAAGTAGGGTCATATACATGGATTCTAGCTTAAATCCATGTTGAAAGATCCGATTATTTTTTACGTTGGCAGTCGACTACCTAATGCAACCCCCACAAAGAGAGATTTGAACCCTGATTTTTTGGTTGGTAGGCGCACTACACTACCATCAGATCATTAAAGTGGGTTACCTAATGCAACACGTATCAAGACATCACTATCCTCATCATCAGTAAAATTTATAGTATTTTATGTTTGTCGTTCTCTCCATTCTGCTTTATTGGGGCCTTACATTGTTTTGTAATGCCCCTGGGGCCTTACATTGTTTTGTAATGCCCCTTTTGATTGCAATTGAAGTATATCACAGACTGCCAATCTTTGAATTTAGATATCCCTTTATGTGACTTCCCTTAGAGTGATTTTAGTTCCTATAGCTCTTTATGACGCTCTCTTCTGTATTCAAGGCAAAACTTGACGAGAGGTCTTCTTCAAACATCTTCTGCCATGCCTCGTCTTTCAGAAGAAGACCATCAACATCCTCCAATTATGCAGACCCGGAGGAATTGCTAACGGTTACAACTAGTGCATTCCAATTGTCAAGCAAGCTAAGAAAAGTAAAAGAACTTTTACCTCGTCATAAGAACAATCCACATAGACTCCAAATGTTTGATGATATTGTTTGGATCATTCAGGTGAACAACCATCATGGACTTCTCGCTCATCTTTAGAATGAAAAGCTTCTTTATTAAATACACCTTATCTGACGTGGATGTCTCCTTGCATATCTACTCAAGGGATTTGAAAAGATTCATTGTTGTTGTCTTCTTCGCAATAGGTGAGGCCACTGATGGAGGTATTTTTCTTATCGCCTTTCGGATTAGGGCTTTCCACTCATCATCTTTCATGGCTTCAGGTTTCTTCCTTCGACTGTAAGATAGAGATCTTTCTGGTACAGAGCATCTTCGAACTTCATCTTCCAAGATGCAAAGTTCGATCCATTAAACTTTTCGATCTTTATCTTCAATTCTTTTGCCATATGTGTAGAGGTTGATCTTCAAACGACAGATTTGTACCATTGTTGGGGTTGAATCCAATCAAACACCTTACAAATATGACAATGATGAGAGAAGGAAAGCATGCACAATTGCACAAAAAATGATTTATAATGGTTTGATAATGTGCCTACTCCACTTGCTCACACCAGACTCACTTTATTATTTAGTGAATGATTTAAAATACAATATTGATGGCCATGAGAACTCTTTTATACTACAACAACAAAGCCTCTTCCCACAATTAAGTAGGGTCGGCTACATGGATTCTTCGCCTCCATTCAGATCTATCTTGGGTCAATCTCGGGCTTATATCCAAAAACCTAAGATCCCTTCGTATAGTCTCTTTCCAACACTTCTTAGGTCATCCTCGCCCTCTCTTAGCCGGCTCAACATTCCAACACTCGCATCTCCTAACTGGTGCATCCGTTGATCTTATTTGCAAAAGACCAAACCATCTTAAGCGGTTTTCTCGCATCTTATCCTCGATCGGAGCTACACGAGAACCCTTTTAAACTGCAACAAAAAATATGAATAGTACTCAAATATCCTCATTTTTAACGCTGAACAAATCAAGATGCAGAAGGAGGAACAACCATCTTAGCAATCCATGCCATCAGATCTAGGCCAATCAGAATGTAGGAGGGGGATCAACCATCTCAATAATCCAACCAATCAGTTCTCATCAAATGAAAATGTATAAGGATCATGCATCTCAACAATCCAGCCATCAGCTCTCAAATCTCAACCAATCAGAACATAAGAGGGAGATCGGCTACATAGCAATCCCTCTATCAGTTCTCGGCCAATCAGTCTGATGCAAAATGGATTTTGCGTCGACGAAAAAAATAAAATTATTTGAACGGTGGATTTTTGGTGGAGAAAATGGAAGGGTTGAGAAGAGAAACTCGTCAGGAACACGAGGGGATGGAGAGGAGAAGGCGTGTAGATCACGGCCAGGGAGAAGGAGAGGGAGAGGAGATAGAGAATAATTCTCAAATTATCATAACACTGAACTGCCTAAAACAATGGACCCTCATCCCTTTATATAGGAGGGATGAGATTACAAAAATAGAAAACTAATTATCCTAAATAGACTCTAATTAATTAACCGACTAAATTTAGAATTCAAATCTCTAACCAACTAATTGAGATCACAGGCGATCTCGTTTATTCAATTTAAAATACGACGACGTAAATAAACGTAAATAAAATTAACATATAACATTATTTAAATATGCAATTCTTGTTCCACGCTATATCAACTCTCCTCCGCTTTTAAAAATTTGTCTCCTGACGAATTGTTCGATCTTCGTTCCCTCGACGGAGAAGTCGATGTTGAAACCATAATTCCAAACTCCCCAATTTGATATGTTTCCATGTTACATTTGTAATTTCTTTTCACTGAAGGGCATGGCTGCAAATGTTCCACCCCTTCACTTAAAAAGATTTCATAGCATGACATGTCTTCCAATTGGCCCCATTGATAAATAATTTTGGGAGGAGGGGGCCTCCTGTAAGTTTTCCAAAATATGTCACCCCTCAATTTAGGGAATCCGATTGAGGAGGCGTTCCTCATCGTTAGGGTTCCTTCTCCTTTTATACGGCGGCAGCGGCATGACGGGAAGGGAGGGCATAGGCGATGGCAGGGGCTTGGACTGGATGGCCACGGGCGATGGCGCCGAGTTCGTCTGTGGTTGTGGTAGGGGGGGCTGGGGGTGGGGGAAATTAGGGCCAGAGTCATGGCTATGATAACATGTGGAAGGAAAGAACGAATGAAATAGCTTGATATATTCCATAGGCCTAGGGGTCCTTATATAGGACTAAACCCTAGAAACCCTAGAGAGTCCAAAGGAGGAGAAAATACATAAGTGCCCCTAGTGGGGTTACAATGAATAACTAAGCGTCGTAGAATATATATTACTAACAACAATTAAATAGAAAATAAGACAACAACTTTGGGTTTGTACGTCTCTATAGTCTTGATCTCTCATCGAATGTGCTTTGGAAGTATCATGTCGATGATTATCGTAATTATTAAAAAAATCTTTATAAAATCAAAGAAGATGTTAAGGTATATGTGCTCTTGACATTAAATCATGAACAACATGGTTCACTGCATTATGCAGTATGGTAGCTCGATAAGAGATGGTGTACTCAAAATGTTTGAGTATCTACCTGAACCAAAGTCTTTAAGAGTTAAGATGGATGTTGATGAGTGCCATCATTCTAATATCTATACTCTAGTTCATGAAGCTCCATTATATTCATATTGTATGAATTGAATGAAGCATGTATAAATGTTGAATTACTCTTATATTGAAATCTTTTTGAGTTCAACATAAGAGATCATTCGTCTTAAGCAATGGTTATTTATAGATGAAGGGAGCGCAATGGAAGCATGGGTCTAACCCAAGTGAGAAGGAAAGTCAAAGGGTTGACTGTACTTCTGTAATTTCCACATATATGACATCCAAAGAGTTGGATGAATGTTAATATTGCAATAAGCCGATATATTGATGGTATGACTATCTAGACTATCTAGGATCCTTAGGGAAGGACTCGAATTGTACATCGGAATAATCTACATCTACATAATAATCATTGAAATTGGCTTGCTTATTATATAAGATACAAAGTCTAATAATTGCATCTTACTCTTCTAATATCACTTGCAATTGGTTGCATATGTTTCAGAAGATTAGAAAGTTTGATCTTAAGGTTTAATAGTCATCTTTATGGGAATTGATGCAATTGTTGTAACAATCTCCATTGGATAGATAGACTTCATATTTTCAGTGGGAGAGCCCTTAGCCTTAGAGAATGTCTCTATGACCAACATATTAGAATACATTCATTGTTTATTTCTAAATGTTGGAAATAAATATGCATTCTGGAATACACCTATCATTAAGATTTATGATGGATATATTGCAGATAATAATCTAACATCCAGATGACTCTAATAAATTAGAATATTAATGAATGGTCCGTTAACAACTCTGATACTGGAAATTAAACCTTAAAAGATTAATAAGAGGATGAAGATCATTTGACAATGATCTGGCATTGAGTCTAGGACATATGTCTATTGATATGATCAATAGACTAGTAAGTGATTAAACTTTAGATTGTCTAAAGGTTCAAAACTTATATACTTATGAATATAGATTCAAGGTAAAATGTCTGATACACCATTCTTTGGGAATGGTGTAAGATGCACAGGTATTCAAGTTCTCATACATATTGATGTATGTAGATCATCTATATCACAATAAACATTAATGGTATGTAACATCAATTGATGATTATTTGTGATATGAAATTTCTTCCCTTCACATTAGAAACCTTTGAAATGTTTAAAGATGTCATAATTTTGGTTTAGAACAAAAGTTAGAAGGAAGATGAAAATGAATGATCTATCCAAGGTAGCAAGTACCTATTAGATAAATTCAAGGAATATCTTATGGAGAAAGGAATGTCATTCTATTCTCGCTCCTTCTAATAACATAAACACAATAGAGTTGTAGGGAGATACAATTGGATCATGTGTGACATGATTTTCTCAATGATGAATCTTAGCATAATTACCTCTTAGATTCCAGGTATATATGTAGTAGAGATTGCATTATATATCAGTTATAAGATTCCATGCAAATCTAACCCGAAAATCCTCCTCAGCTATGGTTTGGAACCTAGCCTACTGTTAGACACTTGAGGATTTAGGAGTGTATACCCAATTAATGACCTTGAAATTCTTAGAAGTTTTCATCTCTAAGGATTTGATTTTTAGGAAATGACTTTCTTGAGAATCAAGATGAAATTGAAGAAAAGGAACTCATTGAATCTTGAGAAGATAATGAGGCTCCTGAAATTGGAAATTAAAAGGACAATTAAAGATGAAACACTTATATCTCTTCAAATCAGTTTGAGGGTGGTAAGACCACCTAGAGGGTATGGATTCCATGTGTCGGAAAAATCTAACAATGATATGACTTCATATAATGAATCTTATGAGGATCATGACATGGAAAGATGGATGTTAGCAATAAAGCCTAAAGTAGACTTCATATACAAGTGTTGTATATGGACTCTCGAGGATCCATCTATAGGGGTCGGATCCATTAGGTATAAATGGATCTTCAAGAGAAACAGAGAACCTGATGAGAAGGTAGAGACCTTCAAAGCACGACTCATATCCACAAGATACACATGAAGAGAAGATATCTCTTGCGATGAGACTTGTTCCTTAGTAACAATGCTTAAAACCATCGATTGCTAACTACAGTTACACAACTTAACTATGACATCTACAAGATGGAAGTCAATATTGCATTCCTCTGTGAGTTCCTCACCAAGGATATTCATATGAAGTAGCTCTAGGGCTTCATAGTTGAGGAACGTAAATGTGTAAGAGAACTCCATCGATTGACTCAAATAACCTTCTAATAGTTGGAACATTAGATTTGTAGAAGTTATAAGGTTATAATTTCCTGCAGAATCTTGATGAACTGTATGAAGCTTAGTGGGTGTGTCATTGTGGTCATCGTGCTAAATATAGATAATATCATAATCATTTGGAATGATATAAGGACGATAATAAGTGTTTTATAATATGGTCATGACATACCTTGAGATATGATCTCAAGGATACCTCTTAGTTTTGAAGATGTTCAGAAGCAAAGAAAAGAAGGCATTGTGACCATCCCATTAGTGGTACATCATGGACATGTTCCACTTGGGAAAATCCCAAGTAAGGCTTCTTTCCCTTAAGATATGGTATTGACCTATCTAAACTAAAGGGATAGCACCTCAAAGTGTTGAGGAAGTGAATGCTAAAACTAATTGCCCTTGCGCATCAATTATGAGAAGCCTGGTGTATATTAGATGTGTACAAAAGCCAGATGTCTGTCATGCAGTGGGAATAGTAAACTGTTACTAACTGTTACTAATCCTACTATGGAGATAAAAATACTTATTTGCAGTAATATAAACACCTTCAAAGATGACAAGACTTTTGAGTTAGTTATCTCAAAGTCTTATCTTCAAGAACTTAAGAATTTGTAGATAGTCTTCTAAAAGATCTTAACTGTAGATACCTTATTAGGCATAAGATAGGGTCTTAGTCTTAGGATATAGAGATCTCCGGGAATAAAGGCATTCTAATAAGGATAATGAAAATTACATACTGGTTATAACGATTATTGAGTTATAGTGTCAAAGACACTAAAACTGCTTTAATAAGATTGAGTATTGGTTGCATAAAATGCAACATTCGCATTAGATGCAAACATTGTTACTAGGAGATATGCAAGTACCGTAAAAGGACTTGACGTAGTCTCTCGGGAACAAAGTGATTGATCAACTTACCAAGCTTTTTTTTAAATAGCTTATGATTAGCACATGAGTGTGGGTTTAAAGATTAGCCATTAATAGCTCTTTGGGTTAGTAGGAGATTGTTGAACATGCGAGCCCACGAGAGCCATTATGCAATAAATGTTATTGCAAATCATTCCATTATCTGAAATGAAGAATAACTAATTTGTATAGCAGGTCCCTTAGTACAATTAGGGTTATGTGCCATGGCCATCTTGATGATCATACAACAGTTGATTCAATAGTTGAATCATAGAGGCTGGTGCTTTGATGATATCTACAGAGTTAGATTGAAGACTCATCAATCACCATCAAATGATTGTTAAGAGAGGATCTATAGCCTAAGAGGGAGATAGCAATCCTTTCTCTAAAGGTCGATATCTAACCAACCTCTCGATACAGGCCCTCTGCATAGGAATAGAAATTCGGAGGTGTTAGATAAGTTAGGTCAAAGAATTGACTTAACGAGATCGAGATAACCAAGACATATGTCAGATGCTTTCACGATATAGGCACGCATCCTCTGACCAGAGACAGATATGTTACTATGTGTTTGAGTATGTACATTTGGCAGACCGATAGGTTGATGATCTAACCAAGTTCTATACACCGACGTGCTGATGTGCATACAAGAGCATATGAGTAATATGATCTCTCAAAGGGATCATACAGGTTCAATACTGAACTGAAAGACATGAGCTTACTCATGAGATATACGGTCGTCTCGCTTTGGAAGCTTGACTGAATTTATAGATTTGATATACGCTTTTGGAAAGTATATGATCAATACCTAGATATGATATATGCTTTTGAAAAGTGTATGATCGATACCGACTCCCAATGATTAAATGAGAAACTTATTGATAAACCCTAAAGAAGATAGACTAAATAAGATCTAAACCTTCGGGTTTATTCTAGGTCTTCCAGTATGCAAGATGCATGTGTACTAGGAATACTCGAGGGTGATGTGATCAATAAACGATTGTATAACCATGACGCTTCCATTCCGATGGAGTGATGAAACCGGTCTGGATTTTAGTGACTCCTCTCAATAGAGAAGTAATCTAATCTTAGTCCAAATGTTAGACATTAATCTGAATGTGATTCAGATGCAATGAAAAGATTAGATTTACCATTTTTATTTAATCAAACATCTGTGGGAGGTCCGCTTGATCTGGATTTGAGATATGATCTCAATATCCAACTCACTATACGTGGAGCGTACGATCGCCATTTTCTTATCTCCAAGTATCTGCGGAGAAAGCACATTATTCTTGAAAGAGTTTAAGAATAATTTCAATGTTGATATTGTATCTGAGCATTAAGCAAAATCGATAATTAAATGTGATTTAATTATCATAAATAATTTGAATATGATTCATGGTATTTGTACATATGAGAAGAGTTATCTTGGATAATTTTAATGTGGATATTACTATCCATAATAATCATGGATATTATAAATATGATTTATAATATGTTGGAGAGATTTAATTGTACATAGAATTACAAATTTAATGTTATTGAATTGGATTCACATTAGACAATTAATTGTATATTCAATTTACATATTATGTTGGATGTATAAATATGATTCATATTAGTTAATTGCATGATTGAAATTTTCACAATATTAATTTTGGAAATTATTTTTGTGAATTTTTGATGCAATAATTGTTATTGCATATTAATTTATATATATATATAGAGAGAGAGAGAGAGATATAGATAAAGGAAGACTTAATCGCTTTATGGTGGCCGTCCACCTTGAGTTGTTCAAGAGGGGGGACAGTCACCCTATTTTTAGTAAAGGAACTTGGTCTTCCACATTATCTATGTATATTGATTAATTTTAAAATGAATTAATTATTATCTTGAAAATGATATAGTTAATTTGTTTTAAACTAATTGTTGTTGCATTTTGGAGCAACAAATCATTGTCATTGATTAATAAACTTTTAATCTATACCGTAGATTAAGAGAGCACATGGATCGATACCCATATGCATCTAACTAGTATAAAAGGAACGGCAACCCTTCCCTTTTGGACAACTATAATTTCAAGAGGAATTAAACTCTCTTCATATCTCTCTATAGTCGCCCCCCTCTCTATATCAATATAGTGGCTGTCCACTTATTGACTTAGAGAATCTCGTAGTCACCGCGACGTTGTTGTTCTACCGGATCGACTACTCGGAGATCTTCGCATCTTCGGTGCCTCTCGCTCGTGGAGAAGACATCAGATTTCGTGAGACGAGATCAAGAGATCTGCTGCTCGTATCAACTTGGATTACGAGGAGCACGTATTTCATCAACGTGCTCGCAAGCGTCTCCTCTGTTGGATCGGATTTGAGACGGGAGGTCTCTTACTTTAGAGACTCGATCGCAACCATGCTTCAAGAGATAACCCTAATACCCGTTTGTGGTTTAGATGAAACGATTTGTGAAGTATTCTCGGATCATGTGGTTTTATCTCTTTAAATTTTTTTAAATTCCATTGTCCTGAGCGACTAGTATGACTAGTCGCTCCCGATCGCATATGATGCGATCTTTACACTTCCGTGATGCGCTTAAAGTTACTCCCAGAAGACAACTAAGTCTTGACTCTCTGATACTTACACACGGATCTGGTCAGCCGCTCAGGGAGATTCGAGTCTTGCCACGTACTACAGGCTGCTAACTAGCCTTTTTAAGGAGCTCCTGATTTTCCAGCCAACATGTTGTGATCAATAGGTGGGAGAGCGATCTGAATGGCAGGTCTACCGATTCCTCTCTGAACTGCATCCATGATACAAACTTGTGAATGACCAGTTTTTTACGGTTGTCACCTTGCCATCGACTGTGATCATCTTTAATCGTATGTAGGAACTCGAGACATCTGTTGAGCGTCCTTCCACTACACCATATGCAGAGACTATGGCTCACTATGCATCGTCAGTGAACAGAGGGCGACAAAGATTCCAGGGAGGATGAGGTCGTGACTTTGATAGTGGATGTGGCCGCGAATCAGGGCGTGGACGTGTAGTGGCCGTGGACGTGATTCTACTACTTCTCGGTATCCAACGTGCATACATTGTGGTCGCTGGAACCACCCGTCTGAGCATTGCTAGACAAAGTTTTGCATACAGACCAATGCCAACAGTGCCTATGAGACAGCATGGTTTCAAATAACCTGATAATATCGACAATATATAGGTATCAACAAAGGACCGATATCGATACCAATATGGTGATATGGCCACCTTTTTCAACCCTTCCTGCACAAATCAGCATCAATATGGAGCGATATTTCGACGATATATTACTAATATATCGTTTAAATATCATACGACAAGATACTGATATGGATACTGATATCGACATTTAAATCCTTGTGAGGAAGCCTCCTATGAGCCGTCAGATGATACAACAGAGGACACACCCCATCAGCATTCCGATGGACCACAAGCACCCTTTACAGCTTTTGAATACTCCCTGAGGCAACTTCTACAAAAGTACGGTTGTTAATCAAACTGAACTTTAATGAACGAACCTATGTTCGAGTTCAGTTCGATAAGAAACTTAGAAAGTTCAAGTTTGGTGCCATAAATGTTCGATAGGTTATGTTCAAGTTTGAGTTTGTTTAAAAATCGAATGTTCGAGCTCGGTTCGATAATAGTTCGTTAACGATTTAACTTAGCTCAAACTTGTTTATATGAACAAGTTTGAAACTGAAGTTCGATAATAAGGTTTTATAAGCAGTAAAAATAAGAAATTATTCAAATTAAAGTAGTATAAAGCCTAATAAATACCATAATTTCTTTTATCCAAAATTTATCATGTGCATAAATATGAAATTACACAAAGAAATGCACATACATATACACATGTAGATCGAACTCGAACTTTATCGAACGAACATATGTTATGTTCATCATTAAGCTATCGAACTAAAATTTGAAGTTCATGTTCAGTTCGTTTAGAAACGAACAAACATTTTTCGAACTATTATCGAACAAACTCTAATCAAATACGAACATGTTCAGCTCGATAACAACCCTATGCAGAAGTCCAACACATCTACTAGTGACAATACTACATCCGCACCCACTGCTAGTTTGGCTACAACTTCATGTACAATAGCCAACTTTGTTTCTACTTCTAGTACTGCTTGAAATATTGACTCAGGGGCATCCACACATTTGACGGGAGAAGATAGTCTACTTACCCTTTTCTCAATCCTCTACTTCTGTGTGGAGTTCATTATGCTATTGCATTTCCTCTTAGTCTATTTATCTATTTAGAAGCTAGTACTGAGCTTAATTGTAGGGTTATTTTTTATGAGTTTTATTGTTATTTTCAGGACATCCGGACGAGGCATATTTTTGGTGGGGGATATGAGAAGAATGCCCTTTATTATCTTGACATTTGATCTGATTGTAGTTTTGTTGACATTGTGTGATTGTGTCTATCTCCGTCGATCCTCCACTCTAGCATCTTCGCTTGGATACCCTTATATCAAGGCTATCTCCATGATGTTCCATGAACTCTCTAAACTGAAGCCCTTTGAGTGAGAGGCGTGTCAGTTTGGGAAACATCATCGAGCACCCTACCCTGCACGTGCCGAGCCTCATCGTGAAGATCCTTTTTTTCTTGTTTATTGTGACATATAGGGACCCAGTCCAGTACGTACTCTGAGTGGACATAAATATTTTACTGTTTTTGTTTATGATTATAGTCGATCCTCTTGGGTTTATCTGTTGAAGAAACATTCAGATATCAATAAAATCGTCAAGAATTTATTTCAGTACATCAAAATTGTCTTCTCCACTTGTGTTCAAATTTTTCGTTTTGATAATACTTTAGAATTCACACAACATGATTTGATGACTTTCTTTGCTTCTCGGGGAATTATCCATCAAACGTCATGTATGTATACTTCTCAGCAAAATGAGGCAGCGAAACGGAAACTAGGACATCTTCTAGATGTTGCTTGGTCCCTTCTCAATCAGATGAAGGTTCCGAAAACCTACTGAGCCGATGTTGTTCTTATAGTTGTCCATCTTATCAACATGGTCCTATCTTCGATTCTAAAGGGGTCTGCTCCTTTTGTGTTACTTTATATTTATGAATCGCCCTTCTTGTTACTTATAAGAATCTTTGGGTGTATAGCTTTCGTACACAATTTTCATATTGTTGATAAATTCTCACCTAGGGTGATCAAATGTGTCTTTTTTGGCTATTCTCGCACCCAAAAGGGTTACAAGTGTTATGACCCTGATGGGCATCGATGCTACATTTCTACATATGTTATCTTCTTTGAACAGACTAGTTTCTTTACACATCATGACATGGATATTCCTTTGGATCTTCCTAAGCCACCAATTGTGCATAAGTGCAAGCATATATCTGTGATTGCTCCTGTGCCTTTGCATGTTCCTTTTTTGTAGGATGGGATGCCATCTTCAAGTGTCCCCACCACTGCCACCCCGTATGCTCCTCAAGAGCTTCCCATAGCTCTCTGCAGAACTAAAAGCCAATGTACCACCCTATGTCTCATTTCACTTCTACTGCTAGATTATCGTGCAATGACAAGAGATATATTGATGCCCCCATGACTATTTATGTTCCTAGATATCATCATAGTGCTTTACATGATTATGGTTGGCAACATGCAATAAATGAGGAAATGGATTCTCTCACATCCATAGCTAGTGGCATGCAATGAATGAGGAAATGGACATATGGCTTGCAGATGGGGCTTCACAACCAAATAGTCACATGACGGGTCCATTGACAAATTAAAAGCATGGTTGGCTAATAAAGGTTTTACACAAATTTATAGGGTTGACTACTTTGAGACCTTCTCTGCAGTAGCATGAATGGGCTCTATTCGCATTATTCTTTCAGTGGCTGCAAACAAGGGATGGCATATCGTTCAGCTTGATGTGAAGAAAGCCTTCATGTATGGCGATCTTGAGTGATGCAGATCGAAATTCGCAACGGTGGAAAATAATTAATTTGACGGTGGAAATTTGGTGGAAGAAGAAATTGGAGGGATGGAGAAGAGAAAGCACGCCGGTTGCGCGGGAATCGAGAAAGAATCGCGAAGATCACGTGGAGGGAGAAGAGATAAGGGAAGGAGAGAAGAGAGATAAATCTCAATTTTAATTGCAACTTAAACTGTTTAAAATTAATAGACTACCACCCCTTTATATAGGAGGGATGGGATTATAGAATTAGAAAGAAATTTCAAAGTTAAAATTCAAATTTGACTCTAACTTATCCTAATTGACTCTAACCGATTGACTACCTTAATAACCAATTAACCATTTAATTTGAGATCACACGCAATCTCTTTATTTAAAATAAAATTGCGACAACTCAATTATTTGTAAATAAAATGAGACTCTAATTAACGGACGAAAATAAATAAATAAGACCCTATTTATTAGTAGCATGTTGTATCAACTCTCTTCCGCTTGAAAAATTCATCTTCCGACGAATTGCTTGATCTTTGAGCTGTCGGTAGAGAATTCCATGTGGATTGGTTAATCAGATCTCCCCAATTTAGTTATTTTTCCATGTTACGTTTATAATTTTTTTCCACCGAAGGATATGGCTGCAAAAGTTCTACCCCTTTACTTAATATAGCTCTTCTTAAGTTCCCACCAAGTTTTCCATTGAAATAAATTATGCTTAAAGGAGGGCCTCCTTTGAAAATTTGCCAACTATATCTCATACTATTAATTGGAAGGAAGTCGAATCCCCTTGCACATAGAACCCACGTTAGGGTTTTTCTTTTCTCCAGGATGTGGCGGCAGCGGGAGCAGAGTGGGAGCAGGAGGCGATGGTGGTTGCGAGGAAGCCGACGCGGGTGGCGGTGTGGCTCCACCAGAAGCAGAAGTTGGCGGCGATGGACGGGTGGCATCGGGGCAGTGGCGTTGGGGCAGCAGAAGGGGGTCTGGACGAGGTAGCTAGCGTGGCGGAGGAGGCACGCCGATATGGACTCGGGGTAGGGGTCCCTGCGACAGCGAGGCCGAAGCGGGAGATGTTTGGATGGGACGATGGGGCTGAAGAGAGGGTGGATGGGTTGTTTTGCTCGTGCAGGGGACTGGAATCAGCACGTTTGGAAGGGGATTTTGTGATGTTGTAGGTGGATATGGCATGGTTAATGGGGTTGTGGGCTGCGGGGTAGTTAAGAGGGATACCTGGGTGGTCGTTGGTGGTGCAAGGGCGACAAAGGGAGGCTGCAGAGGGACTGTCGAGGTTGTTTGATTGGCGGAGGAGACCGGTAGCGGGGCTGGAGAGGTTGGGGAAGGTGCTGGGGCAGCCGGAGGTGGTAGTGTGGTTGGTAGGTTTTTTGTTTTTGCTAGAAATGCTTTCGGAAATGGTGGTCATAGATCTGAATATACCTGGACAGTGGCTTCGGAGTTGGTTTTGGGGATGGAATGGGGTTGCAGCGGCATTGGGAAGATTGCCAATGGTGCGGGGGTGGTGGAGGGGACCCGTGCGAGGGTTGCGGATGGCGCTGGAGTTGAATTCTCCGGCGACTGCAGGTCTGAAATGACCTGGACAGCAAGCAGATCGTCGATGACGGCGATTTTTTCTTGTTTTTCTTCATCGGAAATCTAGACAACGGCTTCAATGGTGGATTTCTTTGATCTGGCGGCTTTCTTGGAAGCGATTTCGGCGGCGCTTAGGGTCTCAAAATTGGCAACCAAAACCCGTAGTTTTGATTGGAAGTCGAGCAATATACCCATCATCTCCTTATTGTAGGCTTCGCCGGCTCGCCGTTTACGTTCCAACCAAGGTTTTAAAAAGCGTGAGGCGTATCGAGGCGTTTTCCCAGTATTGCCTCGAGGCGTAAGCCTCGAGGCGTATTGAGGCGTAAGCCTCATTCGTGGAAGAAATTTTTTCATAAAACATCATAATTAACCATAATTACAATTTTCAAGTTCTAGAAATTTAATAGTTATGAGTAAATACATAACTCCATGATATTTTAAGGCTAATATCATGGTTTAAACATCGAAGTTGTTATATAACACTCTTTTTTGGACTCTAAATCAGTAAGGAGTCAAGTAAATATAAATATGCAAGCACAATAATAGGTAACTTTCTGCAAAATTTAAAGTCTTGAATAAAATTTACTAAAGGGGCTAGATGTAACACAAGATGCATATTAAGAGTAGAGGCATTAGATTTAATATCTCAAGATCCAAATTTTTGTTCATGTTGATATATAAAGAACATGCATAACAAAGTAAAAATAAGCTCAATACTTTAATAAACTAAAAAAATGCATTTTAGTGAATTGTGAGCTTATGGACTTGAACATACTTGTCTATGAAAGATGAAAAGCCCACAATCAAAAAGAAAAGAAAAAAATATTGCAGAAAAAATTCAAAAAATCAGCACATAAATGAGGCTACGCCTCGAGGCAACGCCTCGAGGCTTACGCCTCGAGGCGCGCCTCATAAGCCTCGAGGCTTAAGCCTCATTGAGACTGCATGAGGCTATAGCCTCGAGGCGTTTTTCCTAGAAAAACGCCTCGAGGCGTACGCCTCAGCGCCTCGAGGCGCGTTTTTAAAAACAATGGTTCCAACGAATGATATTCTTCCGTTGCATGCCAATGCGAACGTATGGACGGATCGTCAGATCGTGAGGATGATATGTATGGCACACTCTAATACCAATTGATGCAGATGAGAATTCTCAACTGTGGAAAATAATTATTGAATGGTAAACAATATGGTGGAAGAAGAAATTAGAGGGAAAAAGAAGAGAAGGCCTGCCGGATGCGAGTGGTTTAAGGAGAGAAGCACGTATATCGCGTCGAGGGAGAAGGAATAGAGAGAAGAGAGAGATAAATCTCAATTTTAATTGCAACTTGAACAGTTTAAAATTAATATACTACCACCCCTTTATATATGAGGGATTACAGAATTAGAAAGAAATTTCAAATAAAATTCAAATTTGACTCTAACTTATCCTAATTGACTCTAACCGAATAACTTAAATAACCAATTGACTATTTAATTTGAAATCGCATGCGATCTCTTTATTTAAAATAAAATTGTGACAAAAATGAGACTCTAGTTAATGGACGAAAATAAATAAATAAGACCATATTTATTAGTAGCGCGCTGCATCATTGAGGAAGAGGTTTACATGATGCAACCTCTTGATTACGAAGTAGAGGGTGTTGTGTGTGTGTGTGCGTCGACTTCGTAAGGCAATCTATGATCTAAAGCAGAGTCCTCAAGCATGGTTTGACAGACTCACTACTGAGATCGTCTCTGGCTTTCAGAAAACAGCGCCCGACTCCTCCATTTTTTCCATAAGATGGTCCGCTGGTACTGTCATACTTGCAGTTTATGTTGATGATATGGTTGTCACATGTGATGATGATGAAGGCATACTAAAGACCAAGGCTTTCCTTCAGAAGGTCTTCGTCACAAAGGATCATGGTCAACTAGGCTACTTCCTTGGCATAGAAGTGATACGCACTACAGAGGGACTTCATCTCTCATAGAGGAAGTATTGCTTGGATATCCTAACTGAGGCTGGATTACTTGGATGCAAGCCTCCTGGTATCCATGCAGAGTGCATACCCGAGGAAGCACTCTACTTCAGTTGATCATGTTTTTGAAGATACTACATTGTATGGAAGCCTGGTGGGCAAACTACTTTACCTTACTGTCACTAGGTTGGATATATTCTATGTTGTGAGCAGACCCAACCAACACATAGAACAACCACGTTACAGTCATTGGTATGATGTTCTTCAGATCATACGCTACTTGAAAAAATCATCAAGACGACGGATCCTCTATGGGGCTAATGACCATATTGATGTAGGTGCATATGCTTATGCAAATTATGCTAGTTCACTTGAGGATTATTGCTCCTCTACAGGATAAGCTATGATGGTTGGAGGAAATCATGTCACTTGGAGAAGCAAGAAATAGATTATAGCTCTAGATCCAGTGGAGAGGCAGAATACAAAGCGATAGCTCAAACTCCATGTGAGCTTACTTGGTTATTCTCTTTTCTACAAGAACTTGGTATTGTTGTCACTACCCATGTTCCTCTATATTGTGACAACAAATTCGCTACATACAATGCTAAAAAAACATGTGTTTCATGATCAGACCAAGCACATAAACATTAACTCCCACTTTGCTCGTGATGTCGTATGAGGAGGGAAGATTACTACTCCACACATCTCGTTCGACTTTCAGCTTGCAGATGCATTCACGGAAGCTTTACCAAAAAAGCACCTCTCGTGGATAACCTCCAAGTCGGGCATGATTGATAGATATACTCCAACATGAGGGGTGTGTTAAAGACATCTTTATGTTTTATCTTATTTAGTTGTAACTCCTTAGGACCCTTTTATATAATTTCCCGTTTATGAGTGTTCTAGGGTTTCGGTCAATATATGAACCCCTAAACCTCTTAAATAAAATAATTCATTTTGTTCTTTCAACATTTTCTCCACAAAATACAACGGGATAAGATTTTGTGTAGGGTTGGTGGGAATCAGATAGAGGGGGGTGATGGAAATCCGACTATGGGTGTAAAAAGATAAGGACAAGGTTAATGCATCTAGAGAGACTGAGAGAGGATGACATGGTTGTGAGTTCTTGAGTTTGAAGGAGTTGAAACATGAGCTATCTTGTATGCGGCGATGTTGAATCAACATGGATAGGATGGTTGGGCACAAGGTAAGTTTCTCCTTTGTTGAAATAAATAATGTGGAAGCGATGATCAAGAACAAATAAGAACAAAGAAGAGCACCGAGATTTATGTAGAACCCGACTACGTAAGGAGCGGAATGAAACCATAGGAGATGGCCTCTAGGGTGGGATATGCTATTGTGAATCTATCAATGAATACCAGAGGTGTGGAGCTACAGATAGACTGGAGTCCCACTTATATAATACAGAACTAAATAAGAGAGCAAGATAATTAACTCATCTATTACATACTTTAACATGTTCAACGAGTCTGAAGTTGTTATTGAAAGGATTGATGGTAATGATGATGAAAAAGATAGAAGAAATGTGTTCAGTGTAACTCCAGAGAGAACAAGATGATCTAAATGATGCCTTCGTCATTCGATACCATATCACAACTTCAATATCTGGTAAGACTTCATAGCTTTTGCATGTCTTTCTTCGTGACATCGTAAGTTTTAGATAAACTTGTGCAAATGATAAATTAAACTCTAAACTGCAAATTTGTTAGGTACGGATTTATTGCAAGTATGGAAAATACAGAGTTTGTTATTACATTTCTATAGGTACTTGTAATTGTACTGATGCTATCTTATCTTTTCACAGACTAATTTTCCTTTATATGAATGTGACGGACTATAAGATGGCTGAGGATCTGTACATTTACGGTATCTCAAAATAATAAAGATGCTACTATTATTTAATTAAATGTACCTGGAGAGTGTAGAATCCCGTACTTGACTGGGAGAGGTATCGTGCTCCAAGGAAGAGCCCTCTTGCTGGATTGATTCACTTTGCACCACAGTTATGCCTTCAACATCATTATCATTGCATGCAGCAGAGTTATCATCCACAGAAACACAAAGAAGCCTCTCTGCCATCTGCTCATTCGGGTCGTAGTTTATTAAAGAAGATTGCAGCAACCTGCTCTCTAAATTCAAAACCTGACTGTTGAATAAGAACAACAATCCATTGCTTAGATGGATAATAGACACTCCTCACTCGATTTGCTTAGTCTTTAAACAGTCCCCCATGCATTGCTGCATGGAATCCAAGAAGACGAAACAAAAATTCACGAAATAAACATGTGATACATATAAAACCCGCACCCATACTGACCAAAAGCTTATTGGTGATTATCAATGGAAGCCGAGGTTCCAATGGGAAATAAAAATGAAGATTGGAAAGTGCCTTTTATGAACCATACTGAATTGTCTCTTTGACTCACAAACCTGCAACTTTCTATATATTCTTGCGAATCATTTTTTTCCATTTGAAATTTATCACTGTAATTTCTTATATTCATGTTGTGTCTTTTCATCATTGAAATTTTATAGCATTCGAAACTCCATAGACAAAAAATACAAGGAATTCTTCTCAAATTCAATGAACATTAGATTTGCCTTTGCAGAATTTCATAGATAATTTTATCCATAACTTTGTACTAACAAGCTTAACAAAAATACAGTATTTATGAATTATATTTTTTCTATTTGTAGATTTATGTTAACTAAATAATTATAAAAAAAAATCATTTGTCCCCATCACAGTGAAAATCATGACTTCATATCTGATCTAATGTTTTGCACCATGTTATTTCTTGGTAATCAATAAAAGCTATTATTATTTTCAACAAAAAAGAAAAGGAATTCCTAAACGATGACAAAAACTGTCAGTCACTACATCATCCTGTCGGTGCTGTCACACACTGATTTTTCACTCGAGGAATACAATGGACTAGATCATGACGGAGGACTTGTACATTTACTATATTGTGAAACAATGGAATCCTGACTAGAGTCTTATCTATATATACCTGGAGAGAGTAGAATCGTGTACTTGACTGAAAGATGTATCACGATTTAAGGAAGGGCCCTCATCATCGTCACTATCTTTGCGCATATCAGAACCATATTTTATTGATTGTGGACACTTTTTTATGGTTTTCTCCTTCTCCTTGTAAGGATTGACCAGAACTGTAGAGTCGCATATAATGTGAGGGATTCCTATAGAAAGGATGAACTTTACAGTCTCAGGGTGCACGAAGGTCACAAATCCAAACACCCTCTTCCGCTGAAAAGGAAACGTTACATCCTGCACAGGGCCGTAATTGCTTCAATGATGGAAGCAACAACAGCAAAATGGTACACTTCAGGTTAGAGATTCCAATGACAAAGAACAGAAATACCCAGTGATCTACCTCGCTCTCAATAAATATGCACCTGAAATAGTTCGAAATGTCCTCTTCTGTAAATGTGCTGTCAGCCGGGAAGGACAGATGGATCAGCCTAGATACAGGTTTCATGGAACCCAAATGCACACTCGTCTCCATCGGAGACCGTGTGAGATACTTTGGCTGTTCATCTGCACTCGGTATCATCGCAGTTGCAGCAAGATCCGCCGCCCTTTTATACCACAAAGATCGTAATTTCAACATCGCAATGCGAGGAAAATCAAATATTTCTACCATATTTGGAACAAAGACGATGTGGGTACCTTTGATTCTCCTCCTGCTGCTTTTGCTGCTGGAGAAGCAAGTCGCGCTTTTTTCTTGGCGACGGAACAAAGGGAGCTGCAACGCCCATGTGTTGCGAACTGCTGCTCGGCCTCTGTCTTTTGGAGAGCACCACCTGCTCATGGAGCTTCTGCTGCTGCTGCTGCTCCCCCAAGTCCGCAGCGGTGTTCTCTGGAGGCCCGTGGATGAACCTGCAGGCACTACCTTTCTTGCAGTTCCCTCGGGCGAAGTATACGCACTGCTTCCGGACACGGTCCGAAGGAGAGTTTGCCCCCCGACCCGATCCACCGTGTGGGGACTCGGATGCCATGTCAGAATCGAAGGGGTCGCGGAGCAGGATTTGGAGATCTGCCTGGGGACGCCGAGATCCTTACGACCCTTGAGGGCAAGAAAAGCTTAGGATCCACGAGAAGACCACTTCGGTTGCCCCGTACGCCTCCATGACGAGGTTCCAGCAAGAAAATCTGACTTCGGAGTGAAGCGCTTTTCTACATTCCGCTCCGTCTGATTTAGGAGTGAAACGGGACCCACTGTGCTACAGTACTCGTACCGTTTTTTTTTCTAAGCGAGTACTCGGACCATCTAATATAAGCCAGGGAGCAATTCCTCTGCACTACTGCAGATTCCCTGCAAAATGGTGTTACATCTCGCGAAAATCAATGTAAATTTGCTCGAGCTTGATCAAGCAGTTTAGATTAATTACAACAAATTCTACGGTACTGCAAGGATCCACTCTATATAAGTCAAGACACCTCCGGCTTCAAATCGAGGTAAGCACATGTGAATTTTTTGTCTGATCCACACGAGCGGAGATCCACACTCAGACCAGTGGATGCTTTAATTTTTGGTTGAGCTGCAGGAAAACATGCATGTGTTGATTTAACTGGAGTGTCTCCATTAGTTGGTCTGATAAAAAGTGATTTTACTGCGGGATACGCTGCACAGAAAGCTACCTCAGCCAAAGTTGCTAAACATGAGAAGGCTTGTATTGACAATCAACATGTCTTCATCCCTTTCGGGTTTGATACCTTTGGGTTCTTGGCGTCTGAAGCTGTATAACTCCTTAAGAGGGTCCAGAAAATTATGCATAGTAATGTTATGGTTCCCAGGTCTATAGATGTTGTGTTCCGAAGAATTGGATTTGTCATCCAAAAAGGATTGGTGGCGCAGCTTGTTGCTCGTCTCCCAATAATTTCTTTGTAATCTTATTCTGAAGTCTTTATATCATAATCTATTTATATACTATGATATTTGTACAATTATCTTATTATTCATAAATTAACGTGATAATGGGCATCTAACATGTCAAGACAGTATACGGAACATTAGTTTCAAAGATTTTTATTTTTACGCTATTTTAAGTTTTTTTAGTAGGGATTTTTTAAAAACTTGTTAAATTATCTCTACGACCTTTTGCACAATGTAATTACGTATCGATCATGTTAATTACTTCAAGAACCCCCACAAACAGATTAACCATAGAGTTCATGAGGTAAGAGTTAGCAAATTTATGAGACCAAAGGAGAATTATGTTGTTTCAAAGGTCGAGAATGTAATTTACAATGTTTTACGGGGTTCGTGAGGTAAAAATCTCTTTTTGTAACAATAGTGTCTTTAAAATTTTTTGCATTAGTGCTTCCATTTTATACAAGATTCACAATAGCATCCTTCGATGATTACAACCATTGGGTTTTCTTGAATAATTACACGTGTCTCCTTTATATAGTAAAATACTCCAACCATTGGGTTTTCTTGAATAACTCAAGACTTGAGATGCAAACGGAGGCACATAGTTACGAATATAATATAGGTGTCGTCATATATTTATATATTCTTAAATACTAATGCGGATGTGGAAATAAATATTGACGGATATAAAAAACTGTTATGATGTATCTTAATGAACAGATACGGATGAAAATTAGTTGTTGGTTGCATATACATAATATTGGAAATGTTTTATAGATTAGCTTGAATATACATTTATTGGATGAAACATGCATTACCAGATGTGCTTATATCACATTTTATTGGGGAAAGAAATTATAAAATTATGATATATGTAGTTAAAAAAACTACAAATATATTTATATATGAAAAACAGATATACATATATCAATAAAATGCTCGGGGATATCAAAGTTATATCTATATATGTATTCATTTCAAAACGGATACAGATACAAATGTCCAAGTTTGTATAAAACAAATACGTTGGTGGATCAAATACGACATATCCATACGTGTCTGCATCCCTACCAGGACACCTTTTTTTTTGAGTTATCGGTGGTAAACTTCTTCATCATACATAAAATCCAACTCAACCTCTCATGGAAAACTTTTGGAAAACAAATCACCTCGTGGTCCATTTAGAAGGTCAGATGCAATGCAAGGATTAATCTCTATCTTCACTTCCTTTTACCTTTCAACAAACCCAAAGTCAATTGTCAAGCTATCATCCTTTATGTCTCTGTCAATCGTTTTAATCTCTATTCGTTATTCCACAAACCAGTCAAGAATGTGAGATAAAACTCATGTATCCTTTATCACACCTTACTCACTACCCCCATTCGAACAAGCTCAAGTTTCTCGTTTGTTTGTGATATGATGATTGTTGTGCAAAGTTCATCCCAGTCACTTTTTTTTTGGAATTCATCGTTAGACTTGTACTAGTGGTCTCGAGATATATGTACAATCGCAACGGGAAGAAGAGAGTTGAAATGCCTCCGGCGACGGGCGCGACCTGCAACAAGTGTTGCGCGGAGCCTCCATGGGCCCTTCTAGTTAGGAGAAGAGGAAGGAACTATGTGACTAAGCATCTGTTCATGTCGCTAAGCAATCTGTGTCGTCTTTTCGCTGGCGTAAGTAGGTCAATTGGGATCAGACCGGCTAGATGATAGAAAAATGAGATAGCTTCGAGAACCTTCCTAATGTTCGATGCATAGTTCAATGTGAACCCCGCTTAGTTATAAACTTTCATGAAAATTATGCCACGATTAGCTCGAGGTCTAAGTGCTAATGTAAGTAAAAGCGAAGATGGCTATACGATAATCGAACGTTACTTTCTAAGATCTCAATCTTTTGTGGCCTTTAGAGCTCAATTTTGGGTGCTCCAAGACCACATTTTACGAGACAGTGGGTATGTGATATGGATTCTGATTTTTTAGATGCCTTGGAGGGTTTACGTGTCAAACTTCCATCTTTAGATCTTACATGTTTTTACTAACAAGGATACCGTCCCCTTTAAGCCAAAAATGCGTTAGCGAGTTCCCTTTTTAGCAAATTTGTCAAAGAAATTGATGTTGAATTTGACATGACAACTAGACAAAAGGTAAATTTTCAATGTTTGCAATCTGAGCATGCTCAAGATTTTCTTCTAGCTATTCCTATTGATGGTCTTGGAATGCATATGTCACCTATTGAGTATCGTATATTCTCATACATCACCTTATGATTCCTCTATTCCCAACAGATGAGACATGTCCAGTATGCCACAAATCTTTCCTAGACAGCATTGGGGAGCATGTCGTTCATTGCCGTGAACTCCTAGGTTTTAAATATAGACATGATCTTGTTAGAGATGACATCTATGATGTACTTAAGAAGATTGAGATTGCATCAAAGAAAGAAACACCTGTGAATTTTTTGATTGATCCACACGAGGGGAGATCCGCACTCATACCAGCAGTTGTTTTAATTTTTGGATGGACCGGAGGAAAACATGCATGTGTTGATTTGACTGGAGTGTCTCCGTTAGTGGGTCTGATAAAAGGTGATTTGACTGCGGGATACGTTGCACGGAAAGCAGCCTCAACTAAAGTTGCTAACACATGAGAAGGCTTGTATTGGCAATCAACATGTTTTCATCCCTTTTGGGTTTGATACCTTTGGGTTCTTGACGACTAAAGCTGTAGAACTTCTTAAGAGGGTTCAGAAAATTATGTGTAACAATGTTATGGTTCCTAGATCTATAGATGTTGTATTTCGAATAATTAAATTTGTCATCCAAAAGAGATTAGTGGTGCAGCATATTGCCCATCTTCCAACAATTTCTCTGTAAAATGATGTGATTTTATGAAATTGCTGGATACTTTTTTTTCTAAAAAAAATTCTTAGCCTTCGGAGTGAAAGCCCCTTTGGTCTAACTCCACTATAATGCTATAACACGTGTGATTAGAATTTCACATGATTTAGAGACTCAGAAACGCCATAAACTATGCATGCTATATATTGGAATGGTATAGTGCCACGTGCGACCTATATATGCGAGATGAGAAGAAGATGTAAGCAAAAGATACATGTATCAGTTTGTGCAGGTACTAGTAAAGTAAACGATTATGGATATATTCGTATCTGATCCGCTACGTTTCAGAATGGTTACGGATATAGATATTATGTTGACATTTGCTAATATTCACATTTGTATTCGTATACCCATTTTAATACAGTATATTCATATATTTATGTATAACAATGTATATCATAAGTTCATAACCCATGCCGCATTGAACAGGTATTCATTGGAAAACACAAGATTGTCGGATACCTTGTATATCATAACCCATGCTCCATTCCGAATGAAAGCTCTCACTACTTGAGCTTAACCCAACCAAACCAAGAAAGTCAACTTTAGTTCGCCATTTTTTCCTCAAACCATGAGTTACGGTAAAGGCCTGATTTTTTTGAACCTTAGCATAATCCATAATTCCCAATAAAATTATCACGATGTAAGTTGTCCATTTAGATGAGTCAGAGGAAAATATGCATGTGCTGATTTGAATGGAGTTTCTCCATTTGTGGGTCCGACAAGGAGCGATTTTATTGCGGGATACGCTGCATAGAAAATTGTCTTATCTAAAGTTGCTAAGCATGAGAATGCTTGTATTGACAATCAATATGTTTTTATCCTTTTGATTTTGATATCTTTGTGTTCTTAGCAACTGAAGCAGTAGAATTCGTCAAGAGGGTCCAAAAAATTATGCATAACAATGTTATGGTTCTCATGTTTACGGATATTGTGTTTCGAAGAATTAAATTTGTCGTCCAAGAGAGATTGACGGCGCAACTTATTACCTCTCTCTCCCATCAATTTCTACATAATCATTTAGATTAAAATATGCATAATTTTATATTTTATTAAAATATGAAAAACGTCATTTCGGACTAAATTGCTCAATTCGGATTAAATTTGTCGTGGAAAACATTAAAAATGTGCAAAACATTATTAGGATTAAATTGACCAATTCGGTTTCGGATTGAATTGCACAATTCGATTAAAATATGCAAAACGTCAATTCAGATTTCGGTTAACTTGACCAGTCCGATTAAAATATGCAAACTGTTAATTCAGATTCGTGCTAAATTGCTCAATTCGAATTGAGATTAAATTGCCCGATTCGGGCTAAAAGGTTGAATCGATTTAAAATATGCAAAACGGTATAAGTGGTCAATTTGGATTAAAAAAATTGTTAATTCAAATGGGTTGGGTCGAGTTGATTTACTGCCAAATGAACTTCTTGTTAAATGGATTTTATAGAATTTTATTTATTGATATAATATGATAGGATATGACAGAGAATCTATTGATTAATAATTAAAAATTATAGGAAATGTTCATATTATAGAATATCCTCGGATCAAAATGGATATCCAAATTGATGTGCCCAAGCCAGGCTATCTCGATCGGGTTGGTGATGTGGGAAGTTTAATGTTAAATGAATTTTATAAAAAAATATATATAAACATCAATTGTCCGTTTGGGGTTTAGGGTTTTAAGAATTTAATACTTCTATATTGTTTTTGTTATACCAACTAGGGATATGTTTTATATGCTTTTTTAAATTTTTAATCAATTATGCTCCATCTGAGATATTACAATATCAATTATGTTCCTTCTTTTTTGGAATATCAATTATGTATCTACCTTCTTGCCCCTACGTTACCTTAACAGAAGGGATAGAACTGCTAATTTAACAAGAAGGTAGGGACACAACTGATATTCCAAAAAGGGAGGGACATAGTTAATATTGCAATATCTTAGAGGGGCATAATTAATAAATATCCTAATTTTTTTATTAGGTATAGGTTTTGTATAATTTTTATTTCTTGTAAATTTTAATATTTTCATGTTATCTGATTTTTACTTTTTATTTTGTTATTTATTTGTATTTTATGGATTTTTAATATTTAAAAAGAAATTATTAATAAAATACGAATACATGCTCTATGAATGTATTTTTTGTATTTTTCAAATATAGGAAATAAAGTCAAAATTGGAAGATAAAATATTTTTGGATTTAGATAGATATTTTTTGGATTATTTTTAGATTTTTATGGATTCTATATTGTATAAATTTGGGAAATAATGAATTTAATATTCACATATCAATTTTTATAAATTTAAAAATAATGATAGCTTTAAAACAATGTATTATATATATATATATATATTTTTATGATTTTATATTATTTTTATAAGTTTTATAAAATATTTCAACTTTTATGATTTTCTTTTGATACTTTTATATCATTTTTGTATAATATGATATAGAGTTTTTATTAGTTGTACCCCTATGAGATATTGCAATATCACTTATGCTCTCCATTATTTTAGCCATCAATGAATTATTAAACCTATTTTTTTTCCAAATTTATGATGAGATTAAGAGGAGCATGTATGTCTAAAAAAACTCCCCTCCCTTCTCTCCCTCTGCCGTTCCACACCCTCCAACCCCTCCTACATCGTCCTACACCCTTCGACCTCTCCTCCGGAAGCTTGTTCCAAGATCACGGACCTGGAGAAAGAGCTCAAATGAACTGAGGAATCTGAGTGCAACATGTTGGGATCTCTAATGTCCCAGTCCAAGCAGCTCGAGACAACCAAGATGAGACTTGAGGAGGCAAAGTTGGAGATCAGATCGCTGCCACCCTCCTCCGACGCTGCCCCTCCTCCACCTCCCATTCCAAACGATCAGAGCTCTGTGACCTCAAGAAGTGGCTCGTCTCCAAGCCTGACCGCGGCATCGCCAACTGGATTGAGTCCGGGCACCTTGGTCCCATCACCATATTCACCTATGGGAGTTCCAGCGGAGGCCATATGGAATGTGATGCAACAAGATCAACGTTTGAGCCCCTGGAACGCCCGCGACAGATCAAGCCAGAATTCACAAAATCCTCCGGAGCAAACAGCCACGAAGGAGCTTCTGAGGTTGTTCGGGGATATCTACGGGCATGTGAAGGAGAAGTATAAGAAGCATAAGCGTGCCATTGCCAAGGAGCAGGAGGTCGAGAGGCATCGGGTCTAGATCCCGATTGCAGAGCTGATGAATCTCCGTTTCATCATCTTTATTCTATCATTTTGGCCTTAAAAATTCTAGTAAATACGTGTTAATATGCTTAATTCATGCATTTTGTCATCCATGCATTGTTGTGTAAATAATGTATAAAATACGATTTTTTAAAGCCAAAATTATACAATAAAGAAAAGAAAAAGAATAAAATATTGAAATATTTTATGATCCGAAACCTCGAGACCTAGGTATCTCAATGACTAGGTTGACAAGGAATAGAGTAGGGGGAGATAAGGGCCAAAATACAATAAAAATCCCTTTTATTTAACGTTCTTTATTCAATTTGGAACTTATTTTTAGTTCCACTTTTTATACTCCAAATAAAGAAACTTTATACATGAAAGTTGTAGATGATTAAATATAGAAAAAAATACAAAAATTGATTCCACAAAAAATAATATACAATATACAAAATATACTCAGAATAAGATTCCAAAATCCGGACTTCCCATACCCATGTCTCTTAAATAAAAACCCAAAATGTATCAAAATCACCTTTAATTGTATATACTTTTTAAAAATATGTTTAATGAATGTAGTTTCATATTTTTTGGAGTTACGATTTGAAAGTTAGGTTTTGGACCCCTATTGTATACTTATACCGATTAAAATATTTATTTTATTTATTATTCATTGTTTTTTATAATGTTATATTTTTATAATTTTGTAAATATTATTTATATTATATGTATATATTAAAACAATAATAAAAACATCAATAAATTGTTGAAAAAAATACTTAAAGAAAATACATAGATGAATTGTCTACAACTATTCCTATATAGATCATACAACTATTTATTTAATTTTATATATTACATCAGAAAAATAAAATAAAAATATATTTAAGTTTATAAAAATAATTTATAAATATATAAAATAATAAACTAAATTAGTAAAATTAAAAATACAAAATAAAAATAAATATTAGAATATATAGATGAATATAATTGTATATAGCACCCAAAAAGGGAACTTGTAATTTTAAACCTACAAAAAATAAATAAAAATCATAATAAAATACTTCATAAAATAATAAACATTTTTTATTTTGTAACCTAAAATTAATAAAATTGTTTATTATTTTTAATTGATTTTACAAATCTTTTTGCAAAGGATTTTTCTGGTTGGTCCACGTGGACCAACTAGAATCGTCCATTGGTTGACCTCGGTCAACTCTCTGACTGAGGTCTATCTTGTGTCAGATGTGATCTTTGTCCCGACTTCGCGGATTTTTCGAGGTTGCGTCTTGCATTATTTGATGTCTCTCCCTTCATCACTTTTTCTCCTCGATTATCCACCATACATGCCCTAAGCTTTCCTCGAGGATTGGATCACCGCATCCCCTATTTCCCATCGATCTTTGAGCCTCTTCGATCACGTTGTACAAAAACGCCCTTCTCTTCCCTTGAATCTTTGAACCTCTTTTTGCCATAGCTTTGACCCTCTTTCTTGGTGATCTGGAGGACAAAGGTGACAACTTCGTTTCCACCTCCTTGGGAGCGAATTTAGGTGAGATAAAGAGCTCTTCCACCACGTTTGCCGGCCTCCGGCATCAAGGTTCCATCTCGCGGGCTTTGGTCGCTTGAGTTGTTTTTCCTTTGATTTCTTTTGCTCTTTAGTTAGCTATAGGTCTCAACTTTAATCCTATATTTTTTTAATGTGTGTTTTATCGGTTGCGTTAGCTTAGATTTAAATCAAACACCTTTGTCGAAGCTCAGGGGCTCTGGCCACCACAACCACTCAGCCACCCATCGATCTTTCGCCAATAAAGGCCAGATCTCTACCTCCTGCTTCCGGGTCTTCTTTTTGTATTTGCAGGGTCTAAAGGACCCTCCTGTGGTCCAAAAGCATTCATACAACAATGCCCAGGTGGTCAGAGAAGCATGAAGCCCAGGGGGCTTGTTCAACAGCTCCCTGAACTTATTTGAGGATCCTGGACCATTCACTGGGGCTGCATGAGCTCGTACGTCAGATTGGAAGGACGTGAGAAGGCCAGAGGTACGTGCTGCGCCTCATCGAAACTCGTTAAGGGCGAGTTCTTCCGACGGTCTTCCAACCGTCTCGCGCATTATTCGATCTTCTGCAGCAGCCCAGGTCTTCCAGCTGCTGTCGGATCCCCCCCTCCTCAACCGTCGATTCTGCTGCGGAGATCTGATCGTAACCATCCAAAGCAAAGGGACATCGTGTGTTGCTGGTGCGCCACACGTCAAGTGGGCGGCCCTTGGCCTTTCGATCGCATGTTAAGTCAGAGTAAACTTCATCTGTACCCCCATGCTTTTTGCTATTAATATTTAGTATTGTAAATTAATTAGGTTGTATAAATACTTTGGTACTTTTGCATCGAAACCCAGATCTTTATTGTAACTGCAAGTCGGTCCTTGCCAGCTCACCTCACGTAGCCGGCCACGTGAGGTGGGCATTTTGTAAGGAAGGGCCCTTAACTTGATATTTTTCATTTCAGTCCAGAAATTTTATAATTAGTTAAATATTTCAGTGTAAATTGCGAACATGCCCCTGGAGTTTTAGAAAATTACGATTTAGTCCCTGCTAGGCTCATGTATTTATACACGTACGTTAGGCATTTTGTAGGAAAGAGTTTTGGGTTTTGGTTATTTTTGATTGGCCTAGAAGTATTTCTGTTGCGTTATTTATTTCTGGCAAAAAGTGTAGTTTTCTCTTTGTTGATTTTAGTTATTTCATGCCTCTATAAAATCTAAAAAAACACTAAAAATAGACTTAAGTTCATGTTGCATTGCACTGTCACTCCATATTTTTATTTCACATTTTTGAGACATTTTATTATTTATAAAAAAACAAGCATTTTCATCCCTATTTGCATTCAAAAAATAAATAATTTTTGTTTGAAAAATTCCCCAAAAAATATAATTTGGTATTATGCATGTTTAATTCTAGGCTAAAAATCACTAAAAAATATAAAAGAAAACTCATAAAATTGAAAACCCCTAAAAACTTTATAAAAATGTAAAAAATATTTAAAAATCCTAAAAATACATTTTCTACCTCTAAATTTTCTCTATCTTATTATCTTTATTTTAAAATCAATTTGGAGAATTTTGGTTACTGTTTGATATTTTTCATCTCCAATTTAATTTCGGGTATTAATTCTATTCCCTATTTTGAGTATTTTTAAGTTAAAAATACCAAAAAATTTTAGCAAAAATACAGAAAAATCACAAAACATCAGAAAAATATAAAAAGTACAAAAATATTTTATTTCTTGTATTTTGATTATTTTTACCTATTTTTCTATATATACTATTTCTCTCTTTCCTTTATTATATATATATCCTTTATATAGTTTATATATTAAAATAAAAAGAAAATATAAAAAATACAAAATATAAAAAGAAAATACAAAATTAGAAAATAAAAAATCATAAAAAAATAGAAAATCAAAAATCAAATAAAAATTATAAAATTAAAAATCCACAAAATAGCACTTATAGACAAGTACATCATAACCATTTTTGAACATTCATTGCCCTAATCTACCTACTTGTTCACTGTGTTCAACCTCTACATTACTTGCACTATACACATATTTTGTAGAGTTATAATAAATTTTAACTCCACATCTTGCTTTTCATTGTTTGATCATTGTTGTGGGTTAATTGTTGTTTGATCAGGGTTTCTTGTGGGTCGCCACATCGATTGCGTCTCTGCCTTGTATGAGACATACTTTAGACCGGTGAAAAATCACGTTCAACAGGATCCCTCAAATCACTTGCATCTGCAATCTACTATCCCACTATCCCGATTATGAGGATGCTGCTAGTTACCCCCATTCCCTCACAACGTGAGTTGTCCCATGTGAAGCTAGAGTTGCCTGTTGCGCAGAGGCTGGTGGTGACGCAAACACTAGTGAGACCACATCAATAACAAATCACGATGCTTGTTGCCAAATCGGTTGTGGTTAAGCAGCTGAAGTTGAAGGCAAGGGATCCGAACAAGAGAGAGATGATCTTCAAGGAGAAGCAGAAATTGAGCCAGAAACTCGAGACGATCCCTAACGAGAGGATGGATCAAACTGTTCAGATTGTGCGGAAGTGGAACCCTGATCCCTCACTCAATGGCAACGAGATTGAGAAGGACTTTCAGGCCCTTGACACAAAGACACTTTGGGAACTCGACTATTTCGTTAACAACTGCAAGAAGATCAGCAACAAGATCAGGAGGCAAGAAGCCATCTCTGACTCGATCACCGCAGCCCCTCATGCACCCAAGAACGAGGAAGGTAATGCCAGTTTGGGGGACACATCTAATATTCCAAAAAATAAGAGGTAGATGACTGATATTGTAATATCTTATAAAGGATAATTGATAAAAATCTTATTATATATATATATATATTAAAATGACTTTTTTAAAATAATTATTCAAATATTCATAATTAATTAAATAAACATCAAGTTTGAATATTTTAAAAAATAATGTCAATCGGGATGAGGTGCCGATTTGGATTTACACTTTTAGATAATTTATATTCATATCCATCTTTTTATTGTCATCCAAATCATTTAACAATGTTTTTATCTCTTCAAAGAAGGGGCATGCATGCAAATGGGTCAAAAGGGTGCAAGCCAAATCGGCACCTCTGATGCGGATTTGAGTTTGCATCCTTTTAGAGCATTTGCATGAATGCCCCTCCTTTGGAGAAACAAAAGCATTGTTGGATGATTTTTTTCTCCACCAATTTGAAGAAGCAACATGTAGGATAAAAATAAATAATTCAAAAGGATGTATTATAATAATTATATTATTATAATGTCGTGAATTGAAATAATTCATAATATTAAATTTATTTGTTAATATTATGGATCAATTTCACACAATATAAACTATATTTGTTTAAATAACGTGGTAAATATTAAGATCTGTTTTATATTATGAGTTTAATTGACATTCAAGACAAGTATAATTTATATTATGAGAAATCGATCTACAAGATTAAAAAATAAATTTAAAATATTAAGAATTACTTTATGTTTTCAGTTTAATTGACATTCAAAATAAATATAATTTATATTGTGAGAAATCGATCCACATGATTAAAGAATGAATCTAAAATATTAAGAATAATTGTGTTTTATAAAAATATGAACATAATGCATCATTTAAAAAAATGCAGATGATACAATGATATTTGTGATAAATTATTTACTATAAAAATATTAAAATATTGGGATTTTTACCCAGCAGAATCTATAATCTTTGTCAATTACCTCTACGACCTTTGAAACAACGTAATTCCTCCCTCGACCTTGTAAACTTGTTAACCCTTACCCCACAGATCTTGTGGTTAATCCACATCCATTTATCCGTTAAACTCGAGGCCCCTTGCCTCCCCTACGCGACGCCCTGTCAACCCCCCCCCCCTCTCGACCAGGCTTGAAGCCCCCCGCTCCTCCGCCTCCCCTACTCCAATCCCACCACCCCCGTCGCCTCCCCTGCTTGAAGCCCCCCCTCCTGCTCCAGTGTCTCTGTCGATCCCCGCCAACCTCCTCTATTCCACCCACCCAGCCCAGTTCCCCTCGGTAGCGACCCACCGCCTAGAAGCCCCACCTCCTCCAGGTCGAGTGCCCCCCCACCTCCTACAGCCCAGGTCGAGCACCCTCCCCCTTGAAACCGATCACCTTCCACTATTTTTTTCTCCTCTTAGTTAATTCTAGCCGTCCGATCGCGGATTGGTTAGATTAACTCATTTTTAATCTAAGGAAGTTTACTCTAGATATGACGTAGCAAGTTTAAGAGGTCAAGGGAGGAGTTAGATTGTTTCAAAGTCGTAGAGGTAATTGACAAAGATTATAGGGTCTGCCGGGTAAAAATCCCTAGAATATTATATATTCTATATTTTTATGAGAAGTGAGACTTGGAGCTTATATAATATCAAGTACATAGACCAGAGTCAATCCATAAAGTTAGAATCCAAAAAAAGTTTAAAATATTCTCTTATATTTATATGAAAAATATGGACGATATAATTATTATTCCCAACATTACAATAATATAGTTATTATAATGCACCTTTTTGGGTCATTTATTTTTATCATACATGTTATTTCCTCGAATTGGTGGAGAAAAAAACTACCCAACAATGCTTTTATTTCTCCAAAGGAGGGGCATGCATGCAAATGCGCTGAAAGGGAGCAAGCCCAAATCGACGCCAATAGGGTGATTTTGATGGCAATAAAAAGATGGATATGAATATAAATTATCCAAAAGGGAGAAACCCAAATCGGCGCATGAGGTGCTGATTTGAGATCGACTTCCGAAATCGGCACCTCACGTGCCGATTGATAATTATTTTTTATTATTCAAACTTAATGCTTATTTAATTAATTACGAATCTTTTAATAATTATTTAAAAATCCTATATTAAAGAGTTATCTTTGAATTTTATGAATTTATAAATTTGAAAACTAATTTTGAAAACTGTTTTTAATTTAAAATAAATGATAAATGAAGTTAATTTGGAAACAAATTTAATAAAATGTATAATATAATTCTTGGTATTTAATTATATTTTATTTGATTTGTATGCAAATGGAACTTATTTAATACATAAATAAGAAGCAAATATTAAAAAGTTTGGAATAGATGGATGTCTCCTTATAAAAGAGGGCTTCCCCACAAAACCCCTATCTCTAACCCATGGGCCCCATAAACTATTTTTTTAGAGTAAATTACAGAAAAGTCTCTAAACTATACACCCAATTTCAACTTAATCCCTCAACTTTCAAAAGTAACAAATGGGTACCTAAAGTATTCTTTCAATCACAATGTGGTCTTTTTTCCAACGGGAGAAGGACACAACTATCAACTCTACTGATGTTTGGACGAAATTAACCCGAAAATAGATTTCTCTAGATTCCCCAAATTTTCTTGGTCGTCCCCAACGGAGGCGTAGAGAGGAGGAAGGGAGGCGGAACTTTGGCTGGAGCTTGTAGCGGTCGAGGAAGCGGGAGCCGTAGAGCTCGAGGAGAGGGAGGGGGACGACTGTGAACATCATGAACAAGTGGAGGAGTTCCAGATCTTCGTCATTAGGTAATCACCGATTGTGCATGAGCTTATGCAGCAGTAAAGTGGGGAGCTCTGTGGCAGCGGGAGGAAAAATAGTGGCAATGCCGAACCTAGGGAGAATGCAACGAGGAAGGGGAGGAAGGGGAGTTGGTTCCGGAGCCTGAGGATTAAAACGAAGAGACGAAGCAACGACGAGAGGGATGCATCTTCCGACAAATGATGGAGATCGAGCTCCGTGACGGAAGAAGGGCACGACACACACCCAAATCATGGGCCGGAGAGGGTGAAGGTGCGACAATACAGGAAGAGTTGGAAGGAGCTCAGCTGGCTCTGCTTGAACAAGGAGATACAGGCTCATTGCGGGGCAATTTGGAGCATGAAGTTCAGCTTGGACGAGAGGTACCTTGTCAGTGTAGGGGAGGATTGTGTTATCCGTATATGGCAGATGATGGAGTCAGAGGCGAGGAGGGACTGCTTGATGGGGGAAAGCGGGACGGGGTTGGTTGAGAAGGTAGATCTTGTCAATTCTGTTGTGAATGGCACATACGGGTTGGCGCAGCCGATTGTTGTGCAGTCGAATTTTGAGAAAGAGAGCCCTGAGAAGAGGAGGCGACTTAAGGTGCCCAGTGCTAGAAAGTCTTTCACCTTGGATACCATTATGATCCCTGACTTTGTTTTCTCATTGATGGAGAAGCATGTGCGCTCATTCTTTGGGCATCAGAAGGATGTTCTTGATCTCGACTAGTTAAAATCGGAGGTAAGAAAGAGCTGGACTTCATTTTCCGCCGCATAAGCTCCTGCAGCGGCGATCTTTACTGCAAGACCTCTGTTTTAACAAAATCAAATTCACCCTCCGATTTTTACTTGTCAATGAAAAACACAAAAATCAACAGGTAGAACGACATTTCTACAACACATCCAATGTATGAAACAACTCCTAAGAACCATTATGACATAAAGACAACCTTTCTAGACGAAAACCCACATGAAAAAACCAGCGCAAAACAGGTTCTTGAGAGATGGTTCTAAGAGCTGGTAAACTTGGTGATGACCTTGGTGCCCTCGGAGACGGCGTGCTTGGCGAGCTCGTCAGGGAGGACCAAGCGGACAACGGTCTGGATCTCCCTCGAGGTGAGGGTGTGCTTCTTGTTTGTGGTGTTCACAGCCGCCCCCCTCCCTCTCCTCGAACTCCGCGGCTCCCGCTTCCTCAACCACTACAAGCTCCAGCCCAAGGTCTGCCTCGCTTCTTCCTCCTTCCTTCGTTGCTATGCCTCTTTTGGGGGCGACAAGAAAGTTGAGGGATTTTAGAACAGTCCATTCTAGGGGTAATTTCGTCCAAACATCAGTAGAGTTGACGGCCTCCTTCTCCCGTTGGAAAAAGATCGCATTGTGATCGAAAGAATACTTTAGATACCGATTTGTTACTTTTGAAAGTTGAGGGACTATGTTGAAATTGGGTGTATAGTTGAGGGACTTTTGTGTACTCTATTTTTTATTCACCATCATGTGGGGCCCACGTGAGCTCTCATTTATCACATTAAATAACTCATTTTTCTTTCATCAATTCCAACAAAAAAATTTATAGTATGCATCTTGTCATTTAAAATTTATAAAACACTCAACTTCTAAATTTCTCTATCCAAATATCATAACACAAAAAGCATGTTCTACAATAGATAATCCACTTTTGAGATGTGTTACCCTCTTGCTAGATAATGTCTGAAGATAATATCACTTGAGGAGACGGGTTACCCTCTGCTAGAGATAATGTTCAAACCAAACGCACCCATAGGGTGATAATATCACTTGAGATGTTACGGATCGGACGACGTGGATCATTCGGATGATGATCAGATTGCTTTCATCCACAGATCCGATTTAACAGATATTGCTTTGCTGGAAGAACACAGATGACGGCGGCACTAGATGTGTTGTTGAGATATTGGCCCTTGTGGTATATCATACACATCCCAACGATTGGCGGAGTGAGCAAGTCAACTTCCAAGTGGATTTATTGTTCTCGACGATTGCACCCTTAATCTTGATATGGTCGACCTCGGATCAATCTCAGAAGCTTCCTTAGACATTTCCGCTTTTGATGGACCTCAGATCACGTTTGGATGTGGAGCGACTATGGATCTAAGGACCTAATCGCGTGCAGCCTCGTGATGGAGCTCAGATGCTCCTCGATTGAGCCCCAATTGTTGTGATTTGATCACGATGAATTCGCTAGCACCACGGGGACTCCTTCCTCTTGGATTCACCCCCGATCATTCTCGACCCAATGGTTACTGTAAAACAATGGATGAGAGGCCAAATCGGAGGTGGTAGAGGCTAGTCCTAGATCTGACCACTGTGCGTGAGAAGTACAAGCAACGTATAATGCTGGGTGTTGGGGGGAGGTGGTCGTGATCAACACACACTTCGGATTGACGAGAAATTGGAGCGAGAAAACTAGGAGAACAAAAGCAGTAGCTGAAAAAGATCGAAAGTAGAAATTAGGATAGAAGGATAGAATAA